>JAGVVM010009341.1:0-24549 GCA_019149425.1 Psidium friedrichsthalianum
GCTTACACAAGTAAAGCGTGGACCGAGCATTAGGTGAATAAGGGCTTGGACCAGCAGTGTTATATGCACTTATCATTCGCAGATTTTCACATAAAAGATTTTATTTCTGCACCGTCGAATGTGCGACTACTCAATTTTCTGAGCCAAGAATTTGTTTCGAGCGTACGTTTGTGGTGATGACATTACAACTCAAGGAACGTTTCGAAGAGAATATTACTGTGGTCAATGAAGAGCACGGTACAATGAAAGTGAGTGCTGAAGCACCGAGTTTCTTAGGGCGAATATGATAATTATTTCGTTTTTATGTATTTTTTAATATTCTGTTTCGGAAACAGGTTTGAAATAAAATTTCAATTGGTAAAGCAATTTCATTTTTCTATTTTCAGGATAAATTTTTGATCCAAAGATAGGTTTGGAATAGAAGTGAGAAGTAGAAATTTTCTACTTTTCTATTTCTATAACAGAAACAGAAAAAAAAAAAACTCTTTTTGTCATTGGTACTCAGTCAAGGTCCACGGTTACTACAACCGTAGGTCCGCCTCTCATCGTAACCCTAACCTCCATCACAATTATAGAAATTTTATGTGGTTATCAAGCGAATTTCTGTTCCAGGAATAGAATTTTGTGTCATTATCAAACACGTTTCTCTATTCATAAACTCATCTAGGGAATAGAAACATAAATATATTTCTCGCTAGAAATTGTTTGCAAAACATAATGGTTGTTTCTTTGTTTTTTATTTTCTGTTCCTAAAAACAAGTTGGGAACATAAATCCTTTTGGTAAAATAATTCTATTTTTCTATTTTTGGAATAATTTTTTTAGTCCAGAAATAGGTTTGGAATAGAAATGAGAAGTAGAAATTTTCTACTTTTACATTTTTAAAATAGAAATAGAAATAAGAACTCTCTCTCTCTCTCTCTCTCTCTCTCTCTCTCTCTCTCTCTCAAGTTTGTCTACCTCTCTCTTGCACCCCTTACACCGGTCATTGGCCGGCAATCATAGAAATTTACGTTGTTATCAAACAAATTCATATTCTGAGAATAGAAATTTTGGTTATCAAACACGTTTCTGTACATAGAAATTCGTCTAGAGACTAGAAATAGAAAATTCTAAATGTATTTCTAGTCAGGAATAGCTCCCGGGAAAAAATGGTTATCATCCGTATCTTTAGACTTTTTGCATGTGCAAATAATCTCGATTCAGAGCAACTTGCTTGTACTGGTTCGCTTTGCGGGTCATGCTCCGGTATTGAATCTGTCTACCATAAAGAAGAGGGAATTAGTCATGCATAAAGTCCAGCACCGATGTACAATAAATAATATTGGGAAAGCCAAGGTTTGATAATGAAGTATTATTTCCTAAAATCTAGTGCCTGGCAAGTGAAGGCCAAGGTTTGAAACGATTGCCATCGCTCGTGAGGTAGCTCCTCCTCTTCATCAAGTCTTAGCACCGAGTTTTCCATATCGAGAGATTAACTAGCAGATTAATTCTGGTTCGACCTCAGCATTCTTTCCCTGAAGCCAATTCATGATTAGAGTAATTTCTTGCAAATCTTCTAATGCGATCATTAATTCAATTGGTCCACATCGGGGTTTAAAATTAAATAACCAAACTAATTGAATGGCTAGTAGAGATTGACTTTGTTTTGCGAAATACATTCGGAAAGACATTTTTCTAAAAAGACATCGTCTGAAGTAATTAGTCGATGGAAACTATTTTCATTGTTGATAGCAATTTGTGCCTAAATTTTCTATGAACTACAAAAATGTTATTTGTTCGTTACTAAACGATACAAGCAATCATTTTTTTTTTCTAAATTTTTTCAAATCATTGATCTTTGTGAAACTAACGGAACCTTAATTATGGAAGCTTTGGGTGGGAGATAGAAGGGGAGTAAAATATGAGGGTGGGTATCTACTCTTTCTTCGTTAAACTGAGAAAATTAATTTTCCACCCCACAATTTCCTTCCTCTCTATTCTTCCAAACGAAGCATAAATACTGTAGATTGTACTCATTTTGTAATTGCAGCTGATACTTCTGCAAAGGGATGATAAAATGGAAGAGTAGTCAGACTTTAGATATCATACTCAGATATTTCTTCGGATTTTTTCTTATTCTGCAAAAGAAGGGTGAGAAGGAGCGGCCAACGTAAGCACCTCCTCGAATTGGAGTTCAATTCTATAGGGAATGGCTTCGAGTTCATTTGCTGAACTCGTAGGAGTCAAAAGTTTGCCCTCCCAAATGGAAACCACATGAGAGTAAGCTCTTGACATCTTGTCCGGCTGAGCTACTCGTTGCAATGTTATATGTAACAGCATTAAGAGAGATGCAAAAATTGAGGATTGGATTAATGCAAACTGTTTTAAACTTTTGTCTCCTCTGAAGTATGAATCAATTTCTCTCGATCTCTCTTCTCTTTCTCCATCGTCTTCTTCACTTTCAGCCACGGTGAGGGTTTGAGTTAGTCTCACCCTCCCCTCTCTCTGTTGATTTTTTTTTGTTTTGTTTTTTTTTTCTTCTCTCTCTTTGGGAGCTCTCTTCTCCAATCTAGTTCTAGATCTGAGAGTTTGAACTCTCTCGATTTATATATGGGAGTTAATAATATGTTTTCGGGAATTCGATACCCTTGTGCTCAGTCCAGGTACACCATACATGTCCTTTGCCTCCAATTTCAATGGTGATTGCAGGAGGACTGGTGTCTCGCTGAACCACGAAGATTTGTTCTTCTAAATGTTAGATCTATGTTTGTTCAACTAGTTTTGATTGTCTTCGTAACACGATGGTGTAGAGAAAGCCAAACATAAGCGCAAAAGCCAAGTGGCAATGCCATAGTTACTAGAAAAGCAATTTCCGGTGTGTGTTCGTCAGTGACGATGATACAAGATCTAGTGATGGGCTGTCGAATATTTCGCTTGATATATTCGTTCTTATGGCATGAGTGTGAGCTTACCTTGCTGGTGCTCTATTGTTCCTATTTGTTTTCTCAATTTGGCTTTGTTTTGTAGTATACTAGGTTTTGCTTTGCTTTCAAAATTTATGTAAATTTCAAGTATCCTTTTGAGCAATCAATACAATTTTCTTTCGACCAAAATTTTTTTTTACGCAAATTATCATTTTTGCATATTAATTCCTAATATGATAGCCATCTCGATATCGCAAATAGGCTATCAAAATAACAAGAAGCAAGTCATCGATATCAACGTGGACGTATTACTTATTTGATACATAAGACAGCATTTGAAACCAAAAACAATTTCGGATCAATTTGACATGACCCTAAATCTCGCGTTCGAAATATATTCTGTCCTTGCGATGGATGAAATGAATTAGCACATGTTGCTTATATCATATTAAGTTTCTTGCATTGGTGACATAACTTCGCTTTTGCGTCATTCTTTGCATGCGGGCTTCCCACGTACTTTGACCGTAAAGGAAGAAAATGCTTTAAAGAGGGTTCAGCAAATAAAGTTATAAAAGAGTGTTTGTTTAGTGAAAAATTAATATTTTTAAGAAAGGCGTGAGTGCCCGCAGATTGCAATGATATTGAGGGAGACGGCTTGGTATTAAAAGCATGATTGTAGTAAATGTGAAGGAAGGCATATCCAAAAGTCCCCCCCTCTCACAAGTCGAGATCATAAAGAGCATACTGTGAGTAGAAGAGAATTGCAAATATCTTCACTGGTAATTTTGATCCTTTACATTGCTCGAAAAAATCAGTTCATGTACTAATTTTTTTACCAAGAAACTATGCCTAAAATTTAAGGATAATAGAAACATTTTTTAGGGGTTTACTAGAGGTAAAATTGTCCAATCAGTCCTAAACTTATTGTATGAATATCAATTCAGTCATAAACTTTTCAATTTTGCCAATTTAGTCCCAACCTTTGTGTGAAATTCTAATGTAGTCATTTCAAAAAATTTTGGCTAGAAATCGTTGGCATGGTTATGCAGTCATCGCTGGCTGTCTTGCTTGGCACCTCACCATTCGGAGATTTTGAACAAAAATTGGCGGCAAAACTATATTGGAATTTCATCCAAAGGTTAGCAATAAATTGGTAAAATTAAAAATTTATGATTGAATTGACATCTGTACAATAGATTTAGAACTGATTGGATAATTTTTCCTTTTTTCAAGATTTATAAACAATTAAAGGCTAGGAATATCTTTTTCGAATTTTGATGCTTTTTGAAATAAATGTAACCAAATGAGGTGAATGTTCAAAGTGAGATAAGGATTGAGCTGTACTGAAAACGCTTTTGTCACATTATGACTTTAGCTTTTCTGTATGCTTATGTGTGACGCTTCCTATAAATTCTGAGGCCACCCAAATTGAGAACTTTTTGTTGATATCCATGAATTGGAAGCGATTATGTCGGCTTCCTTTTGTAATTTCTCAGCGAGCACTCTGAGAATCATATGTTTTAAGTTGAGGCTAGGGTTTGAGAAGGTAATATTTTCTTTTCTGTAGTCTGAATATTTTCTACTGATTTTTCCACTTCAATGAGTTGTTTAGATAGTTTAAGTTTGAATCTCGGAAAGTTTTCCTTTTTCTTAGATATATGCCATAACGTATCCTAGATACTAGTATATACAGATAAAGAGATGCAATGAAAAGTTGAACTTTACACATTCTTGACTTGTTCTAGAATTATACGGTATCGGAGCATGAGGTCATTTCACCACATTATGTACAGACTCATTCATTGTCTTTCGTCAATCCCCATGGCTTCCAATCAAGCCAACGCGACGGATGATTGATCAAGAAGTCGGACCTCATATAGACTGACAATGATGGATACGAATGACCATTCCATATTCATCCAATTTGTGATCCACTTGCGATGAGTTTAACCTCTCAACCATCGGCTGGTCAAGAGAACTATTTGCCATGGAACAGAGCCATGGCTGTGGCCCTCCACCCTCCAAGCAAAGGGTGAACATGGACTTTTGGATGGGACAGTTCCCATGCCAAATGATGATGCACAGAACAAAGGCTGCGTGGATAAAATGCAGTGTGTTCGTTCATTCGTGGATTCCAAATTCACATCTCAAATTAAGTGTCCAAAAATGTTTCATGTCACACCACAGCTAAAGAAGCGTGGGACACTTTGAAAGAGCTTTGATATAAAAAAATATCTCTTTCAGAATTGAAGAGCAAGTTCAATCATGCCCAAAAGAAATTCACAGTGCCCGCACATTTTCAACCTTAAAAGGTTATCAGATCCTAAACATTTCCAATATTCACCATTTGATCTAATTCATGTTGATCTTTGGGATCCATATTAAAAGCTCTCTAGAGAGGAGCTAAATGGTTTATGACCACAGTAAATGACTATACTCGAGGCACATGAACATATTTAATGAAGACTAAGCATGAAATCAATACTACGTTATCATAAATTTTTGCACGATTTATAGAGAATTGATTTAACACTAAAATTAAGATATACAATCTGATAATGGATTTGAGTATGAAAGAAGCAATCTAAAATTGTTTTGATTTATTGATGATGAATTGTTCAATGGGAAAAGTGTCAAAAAGTTTTTAAATCTATTACATTGGTGTCAATTCAGTTCTAAACCTTTTATTGGTGTCAATTCAATCATCAACTTTTTGTACTTGTGCCAATTCAATCCTAGATCTTTTATTGGTGCCAATTTAGTCCTAAATCTTTTGTATTTGTGCAAATTCAGTCCTAAATTGGCTAGAAATTACTAACGTGGATGTCGGTTGTCCTGCGTTGCATTTTTTAACACAAAAGGTTTAGAACTAAATTGGCATAAATGTCAAAAGTCTATGATTAAATTGACACCAATAAAAGATTTAGAACTAAACTAACTCGAGCAGTAATGCTTTGAGAAATCTACAAAATATTGTTGGGAGATTGCCTATTAAATGCCGTATATTTAATAAATAGACATCCAGTCGACCCTTAGGCTTTGTTTATTTCATGCATAATGACTTATTTGAAAATTACTTTCTCAAAATTGATCTATCGTTTGAACTAAATAATCAATAGAAAATATTTTCATTATCAACAACAAATTATATCTAAATATTTTCGTGGATGATGAAAATATTTTCTGTCTATTTATTTTTTGTAAGAAACACAAGTGATCGATTTAAGAATTTTTTTTTTTCAAATTATCCATTTTCCATGAAACAAACATATTCTTTTAAATGAGAAATCACCATATGAAAGGCGATTCAACAAGAAGCCAGATAACGAACATCTTAATTTATTTGGATGTTTCAATTATATGGTAAAACACACTGCATAAACTAAATCTAATCATATAGAGAGTACAAATGTCTTGGATATCCTAAACTTGTGGAAAATTATCCAATCAATCCTAAATCCATTGCTCATATGCCAACTTCGTCTTAAAATTCTAATTTTACGATTTAATCCTAAACATTTGCACGAAATTCCAATATAGTTCTTTCGGCTAATTTTCGGCGAAAATTGCTGACATTCCAATATGACAAGTAAGATGGCCGGCGATGATTGGACCGCCACAGTCCTCGATTTCTAATAAAAAAAATTGTTTGGAAGAACTACATTGGACTATTGTGTAAAGGTTAAGGAGGTCATTGGCAAAGTTGAAAGTTTATAACTGAATTGACATCCGTACAATAAAACTATTGGGGTAATTTTCCTCCTCAACTTAAATAGGTTATACAGTTGATTTGTTGGAAAGCTAGAGAGTACAAGTCTCTAGACAGGTAGAACCTTATAAAAATATTTTGTCTTATCAATTTGAAAGTAGAAGTGGATCATAACCATATCCTCCAAAGTCCCACAACTACTGTATTTTGGGATGACAATTATGATGTGTTAGCAAAAGCTAAGGACATTGAAATTGATCACAGAGTGGAAAGTGAATCACATGTTGATCAAATGATCAAAACAATGAGAAAGGCAAGGCCAACTAAACCAAACAAATTATGTTCAACGATCGAAACTGGAAATTATGATTGGTTTTCAATGGTCGATAAGTGTGCCATGTTATCAGTTTCCATAGCACACTAGCCAACTACCTTTAATGAGGCAATCAGAATAGACATTGGAAAGATAATATCCAAAATGAGATTAAGGCATTGGAATCCAATAAATCTTTGGACCATCATTTCTGAGCCACAAAATGTACATCCAACTGGATGAAAATGGGTCCTAGAAAATGACATTTCAGAGTGATGGAAGATGCTACAGGGTCCTTCAGCATATAGACCTCACTGTCGATGGATGTGGGTGGCAAGTGTAGTTTGGTTAATAGAGTGGATTTATACGTGAAAGGGATATAATCTAGCTCTGATACTATAATCGAATGTCCATCTCAAAAGCTTAACCTAATACGTTGATGACAATCGCATACATATAAAGACGATATAAATCCCGCTGTCAAACAATATGAGATATTTCAACGGCAAATATTGATGTATAAAACACGTTCAGCGCCAAAGGACCTATTTAGAGGGCATGGAGCACGTTTAGCTTTAGACTTTTAGGGTTCAGAGGTGGTAGATAGAAATTAAGGGGTAGGTGCAATTGCTGAAGATGGTTGGCAGAAATCTTCCATCTAACTTATCAACGTCTCGTGACTCATGCCGGCTGTGGATCCGAATGGACGGCTTGCAAATGAAGACCACATGTTAGATTTCAGCCTTTTCTATTGAAGTTGAAAACTTGTGTAAATTACTCCAATTCTTAATCACAAAATAATGGATCGTGCATTGCCATAAAATTTATTTTTGGGTCCCTTAGTTTAGGTATTTCGAGCACCACCTCACGTGAAATATGTAACTGGTGTGGAATAACGGACAGAGAAGTTGACATTAAAGTTTTACTTTGGAAGTTAAATTTTATTGGGTCAAGCAAACTCCATCACAAATTCCCCAGGGTCGGCTCGTATATGGGTAGATTGGCATCGCGCAATCTCAAATTTGCAGGACAAGTTTCAAAGACGTGCGACTGTCGATGAGCAGTGAACTAGCTTTGGCCCGAGTGATGATGTGGGATGTTGCGCGCCAGTTGTGAGCCATCATTCTAATACATAAGTTCGGCGCAATTTCAAACCGACACGACGTGCGTGGACATCTAGATGAGTAATGACCAGGGCTGGTCCTAATGAGGCTGCGTAGAAACGTTAACGGGCTGAAAATAAAATTTCCTAACTTTAGTTTCGACACACACTCGTGAAACTTGTTGGACTAAAGTTATGGCGACCCTGGATCTTCAATTCACGAACGAAAACTCACGGATATCGGAAATGAACCCAAAAACGTGAAGAGCCGATTTACATACCTCCAACCGTTGATGACGATTATGAATACAGCTGCTTAACGTTGAACAACAGCGAAAACAGGTGCCTCTAGCGAATTGCCTCCTCCGATACTGGTGGTGCGCTCAGTAAATGAAGTGAGTTCTCTATTTTCTCTCAATGTACGTTCTGTAGGTACTTTTGTAAGCTGCGATTATAACCATAAGCAATGTCCTAAGATAAAATTATAAGGTACAAATAGAAAAAGTTTAGGACTGAATTGGCACAAAAAAAAGTTTATGACTGAATTATAAAATTAAAAGGTTTAGGACTGAATTGGCAAAAACATAATAGCTTTAGGATTTTTTTGACATTTTTCCTAAGTGACCAATTCACGACCCATTTAAATAAACATAGGATCATAAATGGGCTTTGGATCCGATAGGCCTGCTTTTGGTTGTTGAACCGAAAGCCACAATCAATTCGCCAATCTTGTAGGCTTCCTAAAACACCTCCATCCATCTCCGTTTACAGCACCACCAATATAGACGCTCCCCCTACTCCGCAACCAAAATAAAAGGTTTGGACTGAATCACAAAAAAAAAACAGGACTGAATTAGCACAAATTATTAAAAGGTTTAGCAAGAGGACAATATGTCTAGAATTTTTGATAATTTTTCCTAAGTGGTCAATTCACGACCCGTTTAAATAAACATGGGTTCATAAATGTCATAAATGGTTTTGGCAGGCCTACTTCCAGTTATTGAACCGAAAGCCACAATCAATTGCGCCAATCCTGTAGGCTTCCTGAAACACCTCCCTTCCATCTATCCGTTTACAGCGGACCACCAATATAAACGCTGCCCCCGACTCCACAACCATCATTCCTAGCCCACCACATGGAAATGGAAGTGAAACGTCACTTGAGAATTGGTAGAAGTGCATGGAGACCATTTAAAATTGCAGGACAGGGATTCTAATTAACACTCTCGCCTTATTCGCTCTGGGTCTTACAAATTCAGAAATTAGGATTCGATGCTGCTAGTTTTCTTATCATGATTGAACGTTGAAAAACAAAACTTCGGCTGATCCTCTTGGGTCTCTCTTCTTGTCTCCGTCGCATTTATTCTGTCCATTTTCAGTCTCGACGTCCTCTTTCTAGAGATTGTTCTGCGTAAGTCGTGTGTTTTTTGTGTTCGAATGTGCACGTCATGTTCGACACCTCAACTTTTGGAGGATGTCATCTTCTTATGATCAGGGAGAGGGAAACTGATTGGAATTAAACTCAGAATCACTTCTTTTCCTAACAGCAAACTTGACCAATGTGTGGTCGAAAGAAACCTACCCAGGTTACTCGATTTCGACGAATTGGTTACTCGACTTTGCTTTGACTCTCAACTTTCAATGAAGTCAATCTCGGTCGCGACTGGACGACCTGGCCAACAGAAATTACGTTGACAATCTAACGTAGCGGCCAATGGGGACAGTACTTTAATCTTGTGGGATACTGCAAAATTACCAGTTTGGATGTGTGTGAATAAAATATATTTTGCTTGCAAGCAGTCAACTTCATCAATTCATTGTAGGCCATCGGCTTTAGATAGTTTAGGTCATTCAGCACTCTTTACATTTCAAAAAATATCAATGCACACTTAAGATGCCACATCAATTAAGATTGAAACAATAGCAAAGCAAGCCACACGGACCACCACGTCAAATTTTCAATGAGTTAAAAGTTGAAAGGGTTGATCAAAAAGGTTGAAAATTGAGTGACCGAAAGAGCACTTTGCCTGAATTTAAAAATGCCACGATCTGAAGAGAAAAGCTTCCGGAATAAAATGGGTCACACAGAGGCCAAGGGCAACCCAAAAAAAAAAAAAAAAGTTTAAGAAGGAAAGATGTAACAAAGTGAAAGTGAGAACAATTTGTTCATGTGCTGGATGAAAATTTCACAATTCTTGAGAGTAAGTCGCCCAAAAATCCCAAAAATCAGTACATCAGATTATATTGTTTGAGTGGATGAATGTCAAACTCAATCACCAAGTTTTTTTTAACCAAGTAAAGACTAAACCCTTTCTACTGCATGCTCGGCACTGGCTGAATTTTCATCTCCTGACAACCCATAATCGACCTTAGCCTCCTCCTGACTTCAGCGTATTGCTCAACCTGCACACAAGCAAAGCAAATATCAGCATTGGCCCTCAGAGAAGTGCTACAGCTCCTTAAGCAAAAGCAAGACAAAGCAGCATTCAATTCCCACGAAAACATCAGAGATTTATCAAAGACCAACCACACAGGAAAGTGTCTCATGATGCTTGTAGGCATAGTGAAATTGGGTTTAGCACATTCACATAGATTTTGGGAGATCCTAGACCCGTCACACACACACAGAGTCACAAATCAAAGCACGTCCTATTCCAAAGAGAAAACGAGAAACTGACGAAGAAAACAGTCATAAAGAAAGTTTCCTCTTGACGCTGCATGACAAAAAGAGAGAACAAAGACATGCTGCCCATCGCCGATTCAATTCACCCTAAAAATAGATACATATTCACGTGACCGGGATATGTGCTGATTGCTTAGTAGTTATTATGGCTGCGCTTGTAACTGTGGAATGGCTTCCCCTTAAGTCCTACAAGGGAAATCTCAACTCGAAACATGGGAGATGTGAGGTCTGATAGGAATTGTTTGAAATGCGGTTGACTGGTTGGCAGTACATCATAATCCCTAACACATTGATAGACCTCCTATGAAAGCATCCAGCTTTCTTATGTATTGAAAACATTAAGCTTAGATTACTCACTCAACCAAGCTTGTATGCCAAAATATCAATTTGGCCACATTGGCTTACCAGTCAAGGCCCTCAAAAAGGCCATCCCCTTTAATAGCAGAAGTTTTAAAGATAGCCCACTGGCGACTTTTAATCTTATGCAACTCCAATGCTTCAGTTATTGCGGCGTCGTCAAGCGCTCCAGGAAGATCCTGGGAAGACCAAATTGAACATCAGAAGAAACCCAAGGGCAAAAGAAAGAGGAAGACAAGCAAACAGAAATGTTCAAGCATTGTGAAACAAAGCAATTCGTTAAGTAAACTCCAGTTCGTGAGCAGAGAAAAGCTTTAGAGGTTTGATCAGTGCTGAAATTACACGGTGCAGATAAATTCAAATAATATTCGCAATTGCAATTCTCTAGAACATAAATAAAGTAAGCACCTGCTTGTTAGCAAAAATCAGGACAACAGCCCCTTTTAACTCTTCTTCCTGCCAAAACACTAGAACTGTTAGAAGAGATGCAAGAAGTTTGTAAGGTCCGTACTTGAGGAGTCATCAATTTCACCAAGATGTACGAAAGCAAAATGGCCTTGGATAATTGAGATTCAATGCTCTGAGGTCTAGGGTCTAAGCTACAACTTTTCAGTGGCAAACTTTGCAAATTTGGTAACAGAAACTTTAAAGCCTTGGACACGGGCCACTGCCAAGCTGTTAAAATATAAGATGACTAAATGTAAGCTGGATTTGCCATGTTTTGAGTTATCATAGGCTGAAAAGACGAAAACACTACATAAATGATCCTTGTAACTCCTTCTAATTGTTATAATAAGCAAGAGAGAAGTGCATGTACTTTTTGATATTTCAGACTAGAACCTGAGACTAGCTTTTCTGAAAACTGTTACTGAACTATCAAACCATACTGACGATTGCCTTGAAATGCTCACATGGACAACATTGACCACAAATGCCCTCGTGTTACACTCGGCTATTGTTAGAATGAGAGCTCTCTTTATTTACCCATTCTCCATGCAGATGGATGCAAGCCTGCATGCTGTCTTTTCTTTCTTTGCATCATGCATAACCTGGCTCTGGATTTCTCTGCGTTATAATTTTTTTCATTTTTTATGGTAGTTGTGTATGAAAATCTGGGTACTTAATCAAACAAGATGTGTCGATGAATATTCTCAATGTCCTAACATGTTAGCATTTTCACATATTTGAACATACCCACTTTGACGTATTTGACTACATGAACTTAATGAAAAAATCTAACAAACTCAAGTGGAAGTCAACTAACAAGCCATGTACTTTCCATGCATTTCTCCCAAAAAATGAAGAAAGGATACCTCCAAGATAGCATGAAATTCGTCTTTTGCTATCACAAGCCTATCGGTGTCACTTGAATCAATCACATAGATGATGGCTTGAGTGTTAGGAAAATAGCATCTCCAATATGGCCTGGACAGGTCATAATTTTGGGGTGTTTATAAATAGAATTGATAAGGCAATAATATCCCAAACAATTCTTAAACAAGTATTGACGAAATCACAGAAGCTAGAGACATGACTAAAAATATAAGCAGATGGCGCAAGGATGTAGTTTTTGGCGTATTTCAATTTGAGAAGTGAAAACACAGACATTGTTATATCGAAAGGTAAAGAAGTTCAATTAATGTAAAAGCCACGGTAATTTAATTTGTTCGATGCAGATACGTCTTACATCAGCAAAAGACAAATAGATAATCTTTCCATTCTTCTATTCAGTGACTACTTTAAAAAATTCCCCTATTTTAGTAAGACGTGTATCTTCATGAATTATATTTTATAGATAAACAAACAGGAGTGCTGGTCCAAAACCTACTTAACCAGCTTTGGTGTTGCCAGTCAGATCATCTTTGAAATTATGGATCTTGCGCATGAAAGTGCCCTCCGAAAAACAATATCTATTATCTAACATCTGTAAGATTAAGGATCAGCACAGACCTTCTACATGACAAGTAAGCGATTAATTCCAAACAAAAAAACAGAGTAACAAGAATAAATACAGAACTCTCCTATAAATTCAATCAGCTTAAAAAAGAGTAACCATACAAATGCAGCAGTTACCTGATACTTGTTTGCCCACCTGCATCAACACACAAAAAACAGTACCATCAGCATAAAGGAAACCTAATTCGCCTCATAAATACCATCAAGCAAATGTTTCTCTATATGAAGCATGGCATATACTAAAAGCAAAAGATCATAATAACAAAGTAATCACCCCCAATGATGTATTAATGGTCTCAAGGTCCTTTCTCATTTTGGCTAGGAAAGTATGAGGAGGAAGCGTAGAAACTGAACTAGAGAACTCCAGAATTTAAGACCAAGCACCAGCCACAACACTCAATGAAGAACACTGAAGACCATGGTCGAAAAAACAGTGGATATCAAAAACTGGTAGGCAAGAGGGACACTACACACGAACACAAGCTCTTACAATAGCCAGTAGAGTTGACAGAATGCAATCAAGTCATATCCTGACAAACAAACAAGGAACATATTATCTTTCTGTGTGCTCGTAAAAGGCCAATGAAAGTTGAACCTTCTGGTCATGCAATTCAAAATTAAATAGGAATATGCTTCAACTCTTTCCTTTTTTTGGGAAAGTAGACAGTTAACGAATCTTAAATTTCATTATTCAGTAATCATGTTTCTAATTCCGATTCAAATGTCAAAACCAATTATCCAGTGACCATAAGAAGTTAAAGTCAATAGATAACCTAGACTCGGAAAGAGATAACAGGAATAGCAATGGTGGTGTCAACTCGTTCCACAGGTTACTTTCTTTCTCAATGTTCTTGTCAAGGAATCGTATGCTTGTGCCTGTGGTAACCCTTCGATCTAACGGAATAGGTTCAATTTTATAAACAGCATGAAACATTATCTAAGCAAGTGTGATATAAATGCTCATATGCTGCAATCCATAGAAAAGCCACCGAAAAATATCGATTGATACAGAGCAGTTCTTCTCGCCTATTTTCCCTCTCTCCCTTCAATGAAGGGAGAGAGGGAAAATAGGCGAGAGAACTGCTCTGTATCAATCGATATTTTTTCGGTGGCTTTTCTATGGATTGCAGCATATGAGCATTTATATTCACACTTGCTTAGATAATGTTTCATGCTGTTTATAAATTGAAACCTATTCCGTTAGATCGAAGGTTTACCAACAGGCACAAGCATACGATTCCTTGACAAGAACATTGAGAAAGAAAGTTAACCTGTGGAACGAGTTGACACCACCATTGCTATTCCTGTTATCTCTTTCCAGAGTCTAGGTTATCTATTGACTTTAACTTCTTATGGTCACTGGATAATTGGTTTTGACATTTGAATCGGAATTAGAAACATGATTACTGGAATAATGAAATTTAAGATTCGTTAACTGTCTACTTTCCCAAAAAAAGGAAAGAGTTGAAGCATATTCCTATTTAATTTTGAATTGCATGACCAGAAGGTTCAACTTTCATTGGCCTTGTACGAGCACACAGAAAGATAATATGTTCCTTGTTTGTTTGTCAGGATATGACTTGATTGCATTCTGTCAACTCTACTGGCTATTGTAAGAGCTTGTGTTCGTGTGTAGTGTCCCTCTTGCCTTACCAGTTTTTGATATCCACTGTTTTTTCGACCATGGTCTTCAGTGTTCTTCATTGAGTGTTGTGGCTGGTGCTTGGTCTTAAATTCTGGAGTTCTCTAGTTCAGTTTCTACGCTTCCCTCCTCATACTTTCCTAGCCAAAATGAGAAAGGACCTTGAGAACCATTAATACATCATTGGGGGTGATTACTTTGTTAATTATGATCTTTTGCTTTTAGTATATGCCATGCTTCATATAGAGAAACATTTGCTTGATGGTATTTATGAGGCGAATTAGGTTTCCTTTATGCTGATGGTACTGTTTTGTGTGTTGATGCAGGTGGGCAAACAAGTATCAGGTAACTGCTGCATTTGTATGGTTACTCTTTTTTAAGCTGATTGAATTTATAGGAGATTCTGTATTTATTCTTGTTACTCTGTTGTTTTGTTTGGAATTATCGCTTACTTGTCAATGTAGAAGGTCTGTGCTGATCCTTAATCTTACAGATGTTAGATAATAGATATTGTTTTTTCGGGAGGGCACTTTCATGCGCAAGATCCATAATTTCAAAGATGATCTGACTGGCAACACCAAAGCGTGGTTAAGTAGGTTTTGGACCAGCACTCCTGTTTGTTTATCTATAAAATATAATTCATGAAGATACACGTCTTACTAAAATAGGGGAATTTTTTAAAGTAGTCACTGAATAGAAGAATGGAAAGATTATCTATTTGTCTTTTGCTGATGTAAGACGTATCTGCATCGAACAAATTAAATTACCGTGGCTTTTACATTAATTGAACTTCTTTACCTTTTCGATATAACAATGTCTGTGTTTTCACTTCTCAAATTGAAATACGCCAAAAACTACATCCTTGCGCCATCTGCTTATATTTTTAGTCATGTCTCTAGCTTCTGTGATTTCGTCAATACTTGTTTAAGAATTGTTTGGGATATTATTGCCTTATCAATTCTATTTATAAACACCCAAAATTATGACCTGTCCAGGCCATATTGGAGATGCTATTTTCCTAACACTCAAGCCATCATCTATGTGATTGATTCAAGTGACACCGATAGGCTTGTGATAGCAAAAGACGAATTTCATGCTATCTTGGAGGTATCCTTTCTTCATTTTTTGGGAGAAATGCATGGAAAGTACATGGCTTGTTTAGTTGACTTCCACTTGAGTTTGTTAGATTTTTTCAATTAAGTTCATGTAGTCAAATACGTCAAAGTGGGTATGTTCAAATATGTGAAAATGCTAACATGTTAGGACATTGAGAATATTCATCGACACATCTTGTTTGATTAAGTACCCAGATTTTCATACACAACTACCATAAAAAATGAAAAAAATTATAACGCAGAGAAATCCAGAGCCAGGTTATGGCATGATGCAAAGAAAGAAAAGACAGCATGCAGGCTTGCATCCATCTGCATGGAGAATGGGTAAATAAAGAGAGCTCTCATTCTAACAATAGCCGAGTGTAACACGAGGGCATTTGTGGTCAATGTTGTCCATGTGAGCATTTCAAGGCAATCGTCAGTATGGTTTGATAGTTCAGTAACAGTTTTCAGAAAAGCTAGTCTCAGGTTCTAGTCTGAAATATCAAAAAGTACATGCACTTCTCTCTTGCTTATTATAACAATTAGAAGGAGTTACAAGGATCATTTATGTAGTGTTTTCGTCTTTTCAGCCTATGATAACTCAAAACATGGCAAATCCAGCTTACATTTAGTCATCTTATATTTTAACAGCTTGGCAGTGGCCCGTGTCCAAGGCTTTAAAGTTTCTGTTACCAAATTTGCAAAGTTTGCCACTGAAAAGTTGTAGCTTAGACCCTAGACCTCAGAGCATTGAATCTCAATTATCCAAGGCCATTTTGCTTTCGTACATCTTGGTGAAATTGATGACTCCTCAAGTACGGACCTTACAAACTTCTTGCATCTCTTCTAACAGTTCTAGTGTTTTGGCAGGAAGAAGAGTTAAAAGGGGCTGTTGTCCTGATTTTTGCTAACAAGCAGGTGCTTACTTTATTTATGTTCTAGAGAATTGCAATTGCGAATATTATTTGAATTTATCTGCACCGTGTAATTTCAGCACTGATCAAACCTCTAAAGCTTTTCTCTGCTCACGAACTGGAGTTTACTTAACGAATTGCTTTGTTTCACAATGCTTGAACATTTCTGTTTGCTTGTCTTCCTCTTTCTTTTGCCCTTGGGTTTCTTCTGATGTTCAATTTGGTCTTCCCAGGATCTTCCTGGAGCGCTTGACGACGCCGCAATAACTGAAGCATTGGAGTTGCATAAGATTAAAAGTCGCCAGTGGGCTATCTTTAAAACTTCTGCTATTAAAGGGGATGGCCTTTTTGAGGGCCTTGACTGGTAAGCCAATGTGGCCAAATTGATATTTTGGCATACAAGCTTGGTTGAGTGAGTAATCTAAGCTTAATGTTTTCAATACATAAGAAAGCTGGATGCTTTCATAGGAGGTCTATCAATGTGTTAGGGATTATGATGTACTGCCAACCAGTCAACCGCATTTCAAACAATTCCTATCAGACCTCACATCTCCCATGTTTCGAGTTGAGATTTCCCTTGTAGGACTTAAGGGGAAGCCATTCCACAGTTACAAGCGCAGCCATAATAACTACTAAGCAATCAGCACATATCCCGGTCACGTGAATATGTATCTATTTTTAGGGTGAATTGAATCGGCGATGGGCAGCATGTCTTTGTTCTCTCTTTTTGTCATGCAGCGTCAAGAGGAAACTTTCTTTATGACTGTTTTCTTCGTCAGTTTCTCGTTTTCTCTTTGGAATAGGACGTGCTTTGATTTGTGACTGCTCTGTGTGTGTGTGACGGGTCTAGGATCTCCCAAAATCTATGTGAATGTGCTAAACCCAATTTCACTATGCCTACAAGCATCATGAGACACTTTCCTGTGTGGTTGGTCTTTGATAAATCTCTGATGTTTTCGTGGGAATTGAATGCTGCTTTGTCTTGCTTTTGCTTAAGGAGCTGTAGCACTTCTCTGAGGGCCAATGCTGATATTTGCTTTGCTTGTGTGCAGGTTGAGCAATACGCTGAAGTCAGGAGGAGGCTAAGGTCGATTATGGGTTGTCAGGAGATGAAAATTCAGCCAGTGCCGAGCATGCAGTAGAAAGGGTTTAGTCTTTACTTGGTTAAAAAAACTTGGTGATTGAGTTTGACATTCATCCACTCAAACAATATAATCTGATGTACTGATTTTTGGGATTTTTGGGCGACTTACTCTCAAGAATTGTGAAATTTTCATCCAGCACATGAACAAATTGTTCTCACTTTTCACTTTGTTACATCTTTCCTCTCAAATAGACTTTTTTTTTTTTTTTTGGGTTGCCCTTGGCCTCTGTGTGACCCATTTTATTCCGGAAGCTTTCTCTTCAGATCGTGGCATTTTTAAATTCAGGCAAAGTGCTCTTTCGGTCACTCAATTTTCAACCTTTTTGATCAACCCTTTCAACTTTTAACTCATTGAAAATTTGACGTGGTGGTCCGTGTGGCTTGCTTTGCTATTGTTTCAATCTTAATTGATGTGGCATCTTAAGTGTGCATTGATATTTTTTGAAATGTAAAGAGTGCTGAATGACCTAAACTATCTAAAGCCGATGGCCTACAATGAAATGATGAAGTTGACTGCTTGCAAGCAAAATATATTTTATTCACACACATCCAAACTGGTAATTTTGCAGTATCCCACAAGATTAAAGTACTGTCCCCATTGGCCGCTACGTTAGATTGTCAACGTAATTTCTGTTGGCCAGGTCGTCCAGTCGCGACCGAGATTGACTTCATTGAAAGTTGAGAGTCAAAGCAAAGTCGAGTAACCAATTCGTCGAAATCGAGTAACCTGGGTAGGTTTCTTTCGACCACACATTGGTCAAGTTTGCTGTTAGGAAAAGAAGTGATTCTGAGTTTAATTCCAATCAGTTTCCCTCTCCCTGATCATAAGAAGATGACATCCTCCAAAAGTTGAGGTGTCGAACATGACGTGCACATTCGAACACAAAAAACACACGACTTACGCAGAACAATCTCTAGAAAGAGGACGTCGAGACTGAAAATGGACAGAATAAATGCGACGGAGACAAGAAGAGAGACCCAAGAGGATCAGCCGAAGTTTTGTTTTTCAACGTTCAATCATGATAAGAAAACTAGCAGCATCGAATCCTAATTTCTGAATTTGTAAGACCCAGAGCGAATAAGGCGAGAGTGTTAATTAGAATCCCTGTCCTGCAATTTTAAATGGTCTCCATGCACTTCTACCAATTCTCAAGTGACGTTTCACTTCCATTTCCATGTGGTGGGCTAGGAATGATGGTTGTGGAGTCGGGGGGCAGCGTTTATATTGGTGGTCCGCTGTAAACGGATAGATGGAAGGGAGGTGTTTCAGGAAGCCTACAGGATTGGCGCAATTGATTGTGGCTTTCGGTTCAATAACTGGAAGTAGGCCTGCCAAACCCATTTATGACATTTATGAACCCATGTTTATTTAAACGGGTCGTGAATTGACCACTTAGGAAAAATTATCAAAAAAATTCTAGACATATTGTCCTCTTGCCAATTTATTCCTAAACCTTTTAATTTTGTGCTAATTCAGTCCTAATTTTTTTTTGTCAATTCAGTCCAAACCTTTTAATTTTGGTTGCGGAGTAGGGGGCCAGCGTCTATATTGGTGGTCCGCTGTAAACGGATAGATGGAAGGGAGGTGTTTTAGGAAGCCTACAAGATTGGCGCAATTGATTGTGGCTTTCGGTTCAACAACCAAAAGCAGGCCTATCAAAGGGATCCAAAGCCCATTTATGATCCTATGTTTATTTAAATGGGTCGTGAATTGGTCACTTAGGAAAAATGTCAAAAAAAATCCTAAAGCTATTATGTTTTTGCCAATTCAGTCCTAAACCTTTTAATTTTATCATTCAGTCATAAACTTTTTTTTGTGCCAATTCAGTCCTAAACTTTTTCTATTTGTACCTTATAATTTTATCTTAGGACATTGCTTATGGTTATAATCGCAGCTTACAAAAGTACCTACAGAACGTACATTGAGAGAAAATAGAGAACTCACTTCATTTACTGAGCGCACCACCAGTATCGGAGGAGGCAATTCGCTAGAGGCACCTGTTTTCGCTGTTGTTCAACGTTAAGCAGCTGTATTCATAATCGTCATCAACGGTTGGAGGTATGTAAATCGGCTCTTCACGTTTTTGGGTTCATTTCCGATATCCGTGAGTTTTCGTTCGTGAATTGAAGATCCAGGGTCGCCATAACTTTAGTCCAACAAGTTTCACGAGTGTGTGTCGAAACTAAAGTTAGGAAATTTTATTTTCAGCCCGTTAACGTTTCTACGCAGCCTCATTAGGACCAGCCCTGGTCATTACTCATCTAGATGTCCACGCACGTCGTGTCGGTTTGAAATTGCGCCGAACTTATGTATTAGAATGATGGCTCACAACTGGCGCGCAACATCCCACATCATCACTCGGGCCAAAGCTAGTTCACTGCTCATCGACAGTCGCACGTCTTTGAAACTTGTCCTGCAAATTTGAGATTGCGCGATGCCAATCTACCCATATACGAGCCGACCCTGGGGAATTTGTGATGGAGTTTGCTTGACCCAATAAAATTTAACTTCCAAAGTAAAACTTTAATGTCCAACTTCTCTGTCCGTTATTCCACACCAGTTACATATTTCACGTGAGGTGGTGGCTCGAAATACCTAAACTAAGGGACCCAAAAATAAATTTTATGGCAATGCACGATCCAATTATTTTGTGATTAAGAATTGGAGTAATTTACACAAGTTTTCAACTTCAATAGAAAAGGCTGAAATCTAACATGTGGTCTTCATTTGCAAGCCGTCCATTCGGATCCACAGCCGGCATGAGTCACGAGACGTTGATAAGTTAGATGGAAGATTTCTGCCAACCATCTTCAGCAATTGCACCTACCCCTTAATTTCTATCTACCACCTCTGAACCCTAAAAGTCTAAAGCTAAACGTGCTCCATGCCCTCTAAATAGGTCCTTTGGCGCTGAACGTGTTTTATACATCAATATTTGCCGTTGAAATATCTCATATTGTTTGACAGCGGGATTTATATCGTCTTTATATGTATGCGATTGTCATCAACGTATTAGGTTAAGCTTTTGAGATGGACATTCGATTATAGTATCAGAGCTAGATTATATCCCTTTCACGTATAAATCCACTCTATTAACCAAACTACACTTGCCACCCACATCCATCGACAGTGAGGTCTATATGCTGAAGGACCCTGTAGCATCTTCCATCACTCTGAAATGTCATTTTCTAGGACCCATTTTCATCCAGTTGGATGTACATTTTGTGGCTCAGAAATGATGGTCCAAAGATTTATTGGATTCCAATGCCTTAATCTCATTTTGGATATTATCTTTCCAATGTCTATTCCTGATTGCCTCATTAAAGGTAGTTGGCTAGTGTGCTATGGAAACTGATAACATGGCACACTTATCGACCATTGAAAACCAATCATAATTTCAGTTTCGATCGTTGAACATAATTTGTTTGGTTTAGTTGGCCTTGCCTTTCTCATTGTTTTTGATCATTTGATCAACATGTGATTCACTTTCCACTCTGTGATCAATTTCAATGTCCTTAGCTTTTGCTAACACATCATAATTGTCATCCCAAAATACAGTAGTTGTGGGACTTTGGAGGATATGGTTATGATCCACTTCTACTTTCAAATTGATAAGACAAAATATTTTTATAAGGTTCTACCTGTCTAGAGACTTGTACTCTCTAGCTTTCCAACAAATCAACTGTATAACCTATTTAAGTTGAGGAGGAAAATTACCCCAATAGTTTTATTGTACGGATGTCAATTCAGTTATAAACTTTCAACTTTGCCAATGACCTCCTTAACCTTTACACAATAGTCCAATGTAGTTCTTCCAAACAATTTTTTTTATTAGAAATCGAGGACTGTGGCGGTCCAATCATCGCCGGCCATCTTACTTGTCATATTGGAATGTCAGCAATTTTCGCCGAAAATTAGCCGAAAGAACTATATTGGAATTTCGTGCAAATGTTTAGGATTAAATCGTAAAATTAGAATTTTAAGACGAAGTTGGCATATGAGCAATGGATTTAGGATTGATTGGATAATTTTCCACAAGTTTAGGATATCCAAGACATTTGTACTCTCTATATGATTAGATTTAGTTTATGCAGTGTGTTATTACCATATAATTGAAACATCCAAATAAATTAAGATGTTCGTTATCTGGCTTCTTGTTGAATCGCCTTTCATATGGTGATTTCTCATTTAAAAGAATATGTTTGTTTCATGGAAAATGGATAATTTGAAAAAAAAAATTCTTAAATCGATCACTTGTGTTTCTTACAAAAAATAAATAGACAGAAAATATTTTCATCATCCACGAAAATATTTAGATATAATTTGTTGTTGATAATGAAAATATTTTCTATTGATTATTTAGTTCAAACGATAGATCAATTTTGAGAAAATAATTTTCAAATAGTGCATTATGCATGAAATAAACAAAGCCTAAGGGTCGACTTGGATGTCTATTTATTAATATACGGCATTTAATAGGCAATCTCCCCAACAATATTTTAGTAGATTTTCTCAAAGCATTACTGCTCGAGTTAGTTTAGTTCTAAATCTTTTATTGGTGTCAATTTAATCATAGACTTTTGACATTTATGCCAATTTAGTTCTAAACCTTTTGTGTTAAAAAATGCAACGCAGGACAACCGACATCCACGTTAGTAATTTCTAGCCAATTTAGGACTGAATTTGCACAGATACAAAAGATTTATGACTAAATTGGCACAATAAAAGATCTAGGATTGAATTGGCACAAGTACAAAAAGTTGATGATTGAATTGACACCAATAAAAGGTTTAGAACTGAATTGACACTAATGTAATAGATTTAAAAACTTTTTGACACTTTTCCCATTGAACAATTCATCATCGATAAATCAAAACAATTTTAGATTGCTTCTTTCATACTCAAATCCATTATCAGATTGTATTATCTTAATTTTAGTGTTAAATCAATTCTCTATAAATCGTGCAAAAATTTATGATAACGTAGTATTGATTTCATGCTTAGCCTTCATTAAATATGTTCATGTGCCTCGAGTATAGTCATTTACTGTGGTCATAAGCCATTTAGCTCCCTCTCTAGAGAGCTTTTAATATGGATCCCAAAGATCAACATGAGTTAGATCAAATGGTGAATATTGGAAATGTTTAGGATCTGATAACCTTTTAAGGTTGAAAATGTGCGGGCACTGTGAATTTCTTTTGGGCATGATTGAACTTGCTCTTCAATTCTGAAAGAGATATTTTTTTATATCAAAGCTCTTTCAAAGTGTCCCACGCTTCTTTAGCTGTGGTGTGACATGAAACATTTTTGGACACTTAATTTGAGATGTGAATTTGGAATCCACGAATGAACAAACACACTGCATTTTATCCACGCAGCCTTTGTTCTGTGCATCATCATTTGGCATGGGAACTGTCCCATCCAAAAGTCCATGTTCACCCTTTGCTTGGAGGGTGGAGGGCCACAGCCATGGCTCTGTTCCATGGCAAATAGTTCTCTTGACCAGCCGATGGTTGAGAGGTTAAACTCATCGCAAGTGGATTACAAATTGGATGAATATAGAATGGTCATTCGTATCCATCATTGTCAGTCTATATGAGGTCCGACTTCTTGATCAATCATCCGTCGCGTTGGCTTTTGGAAGCCATGGGGATTGACGAAAGAGACATGAAATGAGTCTGTACATAATGTGGTGAAATGACCTCATGCTCCGATACCGTATAATTCTAGAAAAGTCAAGAATGTGTAAAGTTCAACTTTCATTGCATCTCTTTATCTGTATATACTAGTATCTAAGATACGTTATGGCATATATCTAAGAAAAGGAAAACTTTCCGAGATTCAAACTTAAACTATCTAAACAACTCATTGAAGTGGAAAAAATCAGTAGAAAATATTCAGACTACAGAAAAGAAAATATTACCTTCTCAAAACCCTAGCCTCAACTTAAAACATATGATTCTCAGAGTGCTCGCTGAGAAATTACAAAAGGAACCGACATAATCGCTTCCAATTCATGGATATCAACAAAAAGTTCTCAATTGGGTGGCCTCAGAATTTATAGGAAGCGTCACACATAAAGCATACAGAAAAGCTAAAGTCATAATGTGACAAAAGCGTTTTCAGTACAGCTCAATCCTTATCTCACTTTGAACATTCACCTGATTTGGTTACATTTATTTCAAAAAGCATCAAAATTCGAAAAAGATATTCCTAGCCTTTAATTGTTTATAAATCTTGAAAAAAGGAAAAATTATCCAATCAGTTCTAAATCTATTGTACAGATGTCAATTCAATCATAAATTTTTAATTTTACCATTTATTGCTAACCCTGGATGAAATTCCAATATAGTTTTGCTGGCCAATTTTTGTTCAAGATCTCCGAATGGTGAGGTGCCAAGCAAGACAGCCAGCGATGACGCATAACCATGCCAACGATTTCTAGCCAAATTTTTTGAAATGACTACATTAGAATTTCACACAAAGGTTGGGACTAAATTGGCAAAATTGAAAAGTTTATGACTGAATTGATATTCATACAATAAGTTTAGGACTGATTGGACAATTTTACCTCTAGTAAACACCCTAAAAATGTTTCTATTATCCTTAAATTTTAGGCATAGTTTCTTTAAAAAATTAGTACATGAACTGATTTTTTTCGAGCAATGTAAAGGATCAAAATTACCAGTGAAGATATTTGCAATTCTCTTCTACTTCTCGAGTATG
>JAGVVM010009343.1:0-11595 GCA_019149425.1 Psidium friedrichsthalianum
CTTTTCTTCTCCTTAGTTTTTTTCTTTATGTTTTCTGTTTTTCTATGGTTGGCGAGGTTGCCCTACGCCAGGACATGCCTAGGCAAGGTCGAGTGCCAGTGATGCTACCCCTCCCCTGGCCACGGCAGCCTCGCTGGGCCTCCCCTAATGTGAGGTCCCCCAAGCGTAGCCCTTACAAGGTTGACCCTCGCCTTTAGCCGTGAGACGGCCCTCAACAACCATGGCCTTACTAGCCACTGGCAAACAGACAAGCATAAGAAAAATTAAATCAAAAAGTTAAAAATATATTAACAATATTTAAAAAATTATCTACGTTAACGTCAGCTATACCACATAGGATGGCCGATGTCCATATCAACAATTTTCAATCAAAATTGGTCGAATGGATTAAATTGGTATTAGTATAAAAAATTTTAGGACTAAATTAGGCATGCCGTGAATGAGCATATGCAAGAATTCACGCTTGCCAATTGCACATGTTTAATGCACACAAAAGATATCACAGAAGGAAAAATAAACAAATAACTAAATAAAATGGTTAATAACATGAAAAATCTCAAACTCATAGACCCATGCCACATTTGCCTCCAACTGGTGCACTCATGCCACATTTACCCTAAACTAGAGAACCAATGCCATATTACCCCAAAGAAATCCCAAATTTATCACAACATGGGGGAAATGTGGCACATGTATATTACTTTGGATTACAATGTGGCATGGATGTACTGGTTTAGGATATTTCATGACACAAAAAATAGTTTGAGGGTAAATGTGACATTAGTGTACTGTTTAGGACTTTGGTGGTGGTAGCCCCAAACAAAATGATGTGTATCTTGTCTTAATCTCATCTATCCAAATTTTCACCAATCCCACACCATTGCCCCAAATATCAATACCCCTTAAACAATTTGAGTATGAAAATAAAGAAAATGCCACAAAAAGATGTTCTCAAAATCTTTGTCCTATCCTCTCCATTTGGTGTCTAATTAACAATTTTACCAAATAAATAAAAAGGCCAAAAAGGGTGTTTTCTATCATGTCCTCTCCATTTGATCTGAAATTAATCATTTTACCTAATAAATAAGAAAATGCGCAAAAGTTATTATCGGAATGTCCTCCCTATCCTCTCTATTTGGTCTGTAATTGAAAATTTTACCAAATAATAAAAAGCCAAAACATCGTAACTTTCGTACGACACTCACTTTAGTGTCGAAACTTTCGCTAGATCACCAAAGTGCTACAAATTTAAAAAAAAATTAGGTGTCAAATCCAAAATGGGATGTGGAAAATCCGACATGGCAATATTTAAAAAAATTATTGCCTAAGTGGCTTGTCGGAAATCTGATGTGGGAGAATTCAATGAAAATCCTTGAAGCGCCAAATTTCACTTCTTTGCCCATTTGTCCCAAATACACCACTCCTTGAAACCCTATCATATATGATCGACACACAATATTCACAGCAATTTTTTGGCGGAGTCTCAAAAAAAAATTGGGGACTAAACTTCAAAAAGTATCGCTTTCCATCCCCCAAGCTGATGGCCAATTAGAAAAAACCTTACAGACGCTGGTAGACATATTACAAGCATGTATAATTGACTTTAAAAGTAGTTGCGAGGAGCCCCTGCATTTAGTGGAGTTTGCTTATAACAATAGTACTCAACAGAATAATGGCATAAATCCCTTTAAAGCATTGTTGGTAGAGTGTAGAGCGAATCATTTAGCTGCAAAAGTGATTGATTTAAAAGTACACAAAGTCGGCACTAGAGTTTATGCGGATAAGCACCAAAGTCCATTGGAGTTTAACATTGGTGATCATGTGTTCCTTAAAGTGCCACCGGTGAAGGATGTATCGCAATTTGGAATGAAAGGCGAGTTGAGTCCAAAATTTGTTTGACCTTGTGAAATTCTTGAGAATATTGTGCACTTGGCCTATCGATTAGCATTATCAGTGAAGTGATATCTTCACTGACATTCTATATTTCCGCTCACAGGACTCATCTACCTCTATAACTCAGCTACTTGCCCATAGAGGAAATTTGAATAGATAAACCAAGGACCACACCTAATGAAGATGCAAAATTAGAAAATAGAAAGGTGGCCAGATATAAAAGGTTTTCCCAAAGATTTCTAGCTAAAACGCTATTCCTCCTCTTTTATCAAAACTTGGCAAAAAAGTTTCAGGTTCTCGTTGTGTTGTGACCGGTCATTAGGTGGAAATTCAATTATCTCCTACACAATTTCACAGATCTACAAATATTCACAAAACATGTCAACTAAAGAAGTGTTCTGATGCTCCATTGAAAAACAAACAGTCATGTGACATAGCTAGGGACCAAGAGAACACCGCACAGTTTATGACTATAATGAAGCGCAGACTTTCATATCATACAAATTCCGAAAGGGTCTTTTTCCAATCTAAGAGTCAGCAGCTATACCAGTATCCAATTCGTATGGGCCTCCTCTTCCACGTCCTGTGCACCATTTGCCCCCGCTGTTGTGTGTTGAGAACTCACCAAAATGAAAATTTTCTTATTCATACCCCTCTCACCCAAGTCTTATTCAAGTCCATCCATGGTCCCATAACCAGCCGCTTCACGCCACCAATCGCTGTAGAACAGAATGAATTATTCACTGTCAACTCAACGTAACAGAAACAATCATCAATGTTATATTTGGATGCAACCCAAACTCGATCTATCCATGACTGGACATCAACGCATACAAGTGCTTTTTGATTACTGTCTTTCAACGAGACCCTAATCCACACCTTAGCTCGAAAACTTTCGATGATTCGAATCAGCAACGTATCGACTGCAATTTGCCTGACTTTTCGCACCAGAACATGCGTCGAAATCTTTCCTCCCTGGAAAGTCATGACATGTTTTGAAAATAATTGAACATTGAAGGTAATCAGGGGGCAAATATATATATATATATATATATATATATATATATATATATATATATATATATATATATCTTGAAAGACAAGAACTAAGTGATGACAATGTTGATGAGGCACTTACTTTGTGGACCTTATAATAATTGGAGATCAAACTGATGTCAGATGGAGGAAAGATTTTCGAGAGTTTCGTAATCAGAAACCGAAATGGGATCCAAGGGGAATTCGGTTTCCATGACTTCTCCGGAGTTTTCTACGGCCCTATCGCATATAAATCTCATAAATCATCACACTAGTTGATAGAACTGACAAAGTCAAGCACACGAGTCAGTGCAAAAGTAGGAAAGAGAAAGAAAATTTGATTACCTCTTAAGCGATTAGAGGCTCTAAAGCTAACAACAAACCCCGGCAGCTCGTGAGTATCGATGTAGGTGCCCCAAACAATCAATGTCCTTGGAGATGATAAGCCATCGATGCCCAAATCGTACTGTTCTGAACTTGGATGAGATTGCTTCGAGCCATGAGTAACAAGCTCTGATTTTCCCAGTATGACAAGGCGAAGCAACAAATGCTATAGGCCATCGTTATCTATAGGAGAGGCCTTAGCGCTACCAAAGCAATACCAAAGAAACCATCTAAGGCCAATATCATCACATGCACAAACGTTAACGGAAGTCAAGAAACAACATGCTCATGCTCAGAAACATACTCATTCTACTAGATTTAACCGATTATAGCTCAGAAGGAAAATACAATAACGCGCTAAATCAACATTTCATCGTGATAGTGCAACTTTCCAGAATGTATCTATTATTTATGCAATTGATAGGTGCTGACTTAAACCTGCCGAGGCATTAACAAGAAACCATCTAAGAACCAATATCATCGTATGCATTACATTCTAACACGAGACCAGAAACAATATAATCGTGAAGTATACTCGGTCTATTAGATATATCCTATCATATCTTGCAAGGCATTAACAAGAAACCATCTAAGAACCAAGCTAAATTATCATATCTTCGTTATCGTACCACTTTCCAAATGGTATCTCAAAATGGAATTCTAGTACCTTTCAGGAGGATGATTAACGGGAGCAAAACAACCTCCACAACCATACAAACCATTGTTTTCGGGCTTCCCGCTGTAGCCGAAGCCATAGGACAAGATCTTGGACACCTCTTCCTTCGAGGTCACATAACATGCGTACCAAACATTGGCTGTGTTACCGTCACCTTTCTTTGGCACTGCCTGTGAGTAGACTTGAAAAGCTTGGGCCCGTGCTTTCCCCGAGACACTGGAATGGCTATTCTAGTGGATTGCCACCACAGTAACTTGCGGCCCAAGCACAGCTAGCCGCAAGAGAAATCTCTCCTTGATATGCGGTGGGAGTTGTCTCCCTCACTGAGTTCCATGAACCCGCTGCCAATGAACGGCAACAGAACAGTGCCAGATTGATCAGCAGAGACAAGGCTCTCGCAATTGGAGATGGATGAATCGGGAACCTGATCGTCCATCGAATCGTTCAGATCTGGACATTTGGCATCAATGACAGATGGTTGAATTTGTGTGCGACTGCATCAGGAGTGACGAGAGATTAAAATCGAATCACAGAACGAATGAAGATCAAAAGCTTCACCTGGAACCTTCCAGGTTCGGTCAGAAATGTCGAACTAATCAATCCATGTCTGTCATCGACGTTCAACACTATCACTCCTGATGCAGTCGCACAGGAATTCAACCATCTGTCAATCAATGTCAACCGCCCAGATCTGAATGATCCGATGGACGATCAGGTTCCAGATTTGTCCGTCTCCGATCACGAGACCATTGTCTCCGCTGACCAATCTGGCACTCCTCTGTCGCCGTTAATTGGCAGCGGGTTGATGGAACTCGGAGAGGGAGACAAGGTCTACCGCTATATCAAGGAGATAATTGTCTCAAGGCTAACTGAGCTTGGGGCGCACATTACCGTGGTAGCAATCCACAAGAATAGGCACTCCAGTTTCCCTGCGAAAGCACAGGCCAAGCTTTTCCGGCTTACTCACAGGCAGTGCAGAAGGAAGGCGGCGGCGACTGTGGGAAGACTGAGAAAAATGACTTGTGTGGTGGTGGAATTTATTTTGCATCTGTTAATCATCGTCTCGAAAGGTTTCGAAATTCCCTTTTATGGTACCATTTGGAAAGTGGTACGATAACGAAGATATATAAAATTTAGCGCGTTAGTATATTTCGCTCATAAGGTATGATCAGTTATATCAAGTAAAACGAGTATATTATGCGATCTTGTTGTTTCCAGACTTGCATTAGAATGTTGTGCATACAATGATATTGGCCTTAGATGGTTTCTTGGCAAAGCCTTGGCAGCTCTAAATCCGCCACTATGAATTGCATAAATAATCGAGAGTTACCATTTGGAAAGTGGTACTATCACGAAGAAGTGTTGATCCCTCGCGTTATTGTATTTCCCTTTTCAACTATGGTCAGTTAAATCTAGTCGAAGTATGTTTCGCTAGCATGTTGTTTCTTGACTTTTGTTGATATTTGTGCATGTGATGATATTGGCCTTGGGTCAATCTCTTTGTATTGCTTTGGCAGCATTATAACCACTCCTTTAGAGATATAGATGGCTCGAAACAGTCTCATCCCAGTTCAGAATAGTATGATTCTGGCATTGATGGCTTATCATCTCTGAGACACATGGTTTGGAGCACCCACATAAACACTCATGTGTTGATAGAATAACTTGTCAGCTTTAGAGCCGTTTTTGTTTATTGCATAAGAGATAATCAAATTGTTCTTTCTCTTTTCTGCTTTTGCATTGAGCATGTTTGTGTTCGTGTGTCTGATTCTGTCTGTTCTATCAACCGATCTGTTGATTGTAAGATTCATATGCAATAGGGTCAATGAGAACTTCAGAGAAGTCTCGGAAACCAAATTCCCCTTGGATCCCATTTAGATTTTGATTACAGAATTCTGGAAAACCTTCCCTCAATCTGATATCAGTTTGATATCCAATTATTGTAAGGCCCAAAAATTACGGGCCGCATCAATAGTACGAGTCTTTCAACCTTTTCTTTCCCCCCTCACCTCCAGTGTCGAACTACTTCAAAACATGATCATCATTTTCTAGGGAGGAAAGATTTCGAGGCATGTGCTGGTTCAAAAAGGCAGGCAAATTGCAAGAGGCGCAAAGGCTGCTGATTCGAATCATCAAAAGTTTCCGAGCTAAGGTGTGGATTATGATCCCTTTGATAGATGAAGGATAATGAACAAGAACAAGGTTTCGAGAAAAAAAGCTATCTTGTATTGTATTCAATTATGTATTGTAACACTGTACATTTATAGTATCAGCAAGATAGAAAAAAATAAAGGAAAGAAATAAACATGATTATTATCTTCCCAAGAATACAAAACCAATCCTCGACAATCTCTGAATACAATCTTCAATCAATCGGAGCATAATCATCTCAATCTCTCAACACTCCCCCTCAACTGACGGCCTATATACGTCAAGGACGCCAAGCTTGCTTAGAAGATATGTATGTTATCTTTGACATAATGGTTTGATGAAGATATCCGCAGGTTATTCCACTATTCCAATCCCTTTAGTAACTAGAACTCCTTCTCAAATTTTATCTCAAGTGAAATGATAGTCAACCTCAATATGCTTCGTTCTTTCATGAAAAACTAGGTTTGCTGCCAAGTTGAGCGATGCATCATTATCACAAAATAATTCAGTTGGTCCTTCTACTCTTACCTCGATATCTGAGAGTAATCCTCGTAACTAGACTATTTCACATACATTCTTTGCCATCGCACGATACTCTGCTTCTGCAGGTGATAAGGAAACCATTGTTTTTCTTAATTTTCCATGAGATCAATGACTTCCCAATTTTCTTTACCAAAAAAAAAGGGCTTCCCAATTTTTATGCAAAAACCAGTGATAGATCTTTTGGTCATAGGACAAGTTGCATAATCGGTGTCACAAAATACTATCATTTTCATGTCAAAGATAACATACATATTTCGTATAGCTTGCCCTTGACGTATATACCAGTGTTGGAGATTGTTGGATGCTTGAGGATGATGAAGATTGATTGAAGATTGTATTCAGAGATTTCAGGATTGTTAGGAAGGTAATAATAATCATGTTCTTTCCTTTATTTTTTTCTATCTTGCTGATACTATAAATGTACAGTGTTACAATACATAATTAAATACAATACAAGATAGCTTTTTTTCTCGAAACCTTGTTCTTGTTCATTATCCTTCATCTATCAAAGGGATCATAATCCACACCTTAGCTCGGAAACTTTGATGATTCGAATCAGCAGCCTTTGCGCCTCTTGCAATTTGCCTGCCTTTTTGAACCAGCACATGCCTCGAAATCTTTCCTCCCTAGAAAATGATGATCATGTTTTGAAGTAGTTCGACACTGGAGGTGAGGGGGGAAAGAAAAGGTTGAAAGACTCGTACTATTGATGCGGCCCGTAATTTTTGGGCCTTACAATAATTGGATATCAAACTGATATCAGATTGAGGGAAGGTTTTCCAGAATTCTGTAATCAAAATCTAAATGGGATCCAAGGGGAATTTGGTTTCCGAGACTTCTCTGAAGTTCTCATTGACCCTATTGCATATGAATCTTACAATCAACAGATCGGTTGATAGAACAGACAGAATCAGACACACGAACACAAACATGCTCAATGCAAAAGCAGAAAAGAGAAAGAACAATTTGATTATCTCTTATGCAATAAACAAAAACGGCTCTAAAGCTGACAAGTTATTCTATCAACACATGAGTGTTTATGTGGGTGCTCCAAACCATGTGTCTCAGAGATGATAAGCCATCAATGCCAGAATCATACTATTCTGAACTGGGATGAGACTGTTTCGAGCCATCTATATCTCTAAAGGAGTGGTTATAATGCTGCCAAAGCAATACAAAGAGATTGACCCAAGGCCAATATCATCACATGCACAAATATCAACAAAAGTCAAGAAACAACATGCTAGCGAAACATACTTCGACTAGATTTAACTGACCATAGTTGAAAAGGGAAATACAATAACGCGAGGGATCAACACTTCTTCGTGATAGTACCACTTTCCAAATGGTAACTCTCGATTATTTATGCAATTCATAGTGGCGGATTTAGAGCTGCCAAGGCTTTGCCAAGAAACCATCTAAGGCCAATATCATTGTATGCACAACATTCTAATGCAAGTCTGGAAACAACAAGATCGCATAATATACTCGTTTTACTTGATATAACTGATCATACCTTATGAGCGAAATATACTAACGCGCTAAATTTTATATATCTTCGTTATCGTACCACTTTCCAAATGGTACCATAAAAGGGAATTTCGAAACCTTTCGAGACGATGATTAACAGATGCAAAATAAATTCCACCACCACACAAGTCATTTTTCTCAGTCTTCCCACAGTCGCCGCCGCCTTCCTTCTGCACTGCCTGTGAGTAAGCCGGAAAAGCTTGGCCTGTGCTTTCGCAGGGAAACTGGAGTGCCTATTCTTGTGGATTGCTACCACGGTAATGTGCGCCCCAAGCTCAGTTAGCCTTGAGACAATTATCTCCTTGATATAGCGGTAGACCTTGTCTCCCTCTCCGAGTTCCATCAACCCGCTGCCAATTAACGGCGACAGAGGAGTGCCAGATTGGTCAGCGGAGACAATGGTCTCGTGATCGGAGACGGACAAATCTGGGACCTGATCGTCCATCGGATCATTCAGATCTGGGCGGTTGACATTGATTGACAGATGGTTGAATTCCTGTGCGACTGCATCAGGAGTGATAGTGTTGAACGTCGATGACAGACATGGATTGATTAGTTCGACATTTCTGACCGAACCTGGAAGGTTCCAGGTGAAGCTTTTGATCTTCATTCGTTCTGTGATTCGATTTTAATCTCTCGTCACTCCTGATGCAGTCGCACACAAATTCAACCATCTGTCATTGATGCCAAATGTCCAGATCTGAACGATTCGATGGACGATCAGGTTCCCGATTCATCCATCTCCAATTGCGAGAGCCTTGTCTCTGCTGATCAATCTGGCACTGTTCTGTTGCCGTTCATTGGCAGCGGGTTCATGGAACTCAGTGAGGGAGACAACTCCCACCGCATATCAAGGAGAGATTTCTCTTGCGGCTAGCTGTGCTTGGGCCGCAAGTTACTGTGGTGGCAATCCACTAGAATAGCCATTCCAGTGTCTCGGGGAAAGCACGGGCCCAAGCTTTTCAAGTCTACTCACAGGCAGTGCCAAAGAAAGGTGACGGTAACACAGCCAATGTTTGGTACGCATGTTATGTGACCTCGAAGGAAGAGGTGTCCAAGATCTTGTCCTATGGCTTCGGCTACAGCGGGAAGCCCGAAAACAATGGTTTGTATGGTTGTGGAGGTTGTTTTGCTCCCGTTAATCATCCTCCTGAAAGGTACTAGAATTCCATTTTGAGATACCATTTGGAAAGTGGTACGATAACGAAGATATGATAATTTAGCTTGGTTCTTAGATGGTTTCTTGTTAATGCCTTGCAAGATATGATAGGATATATCTAATAGACCGAGTATACTTCACGATTATATTGTTTCTGGTCTCGTGTTAGAATGTAATGCATACGATGATATTGGTTCTTAGATGGTTTCTTGTTAATGCCTCGGCAGGTTTAAGTCAGCACCTAATCAATTGCATAAATAATAGATACATTCTGGAAAGTTGCACTATCACGATGAAATGTTGATTTAGCGCGTTATTGTATTTTCCTTCTGAGCTATAATCGGTTAAATCTAGTAGGATGAGTATGTTTCTGAGCATGAGCATGTTGTTTCTTGACTTCCGTTAACGTTTGTGCATGTGATGATATTGGCCTTAGATGGTTTCTTTGGTATTGCTTTGGTAGCGCTAAGGCCTCTCCTATAGATAACGATGGCCTATAGCATTTGTTGCTTCGCCTTGTCATACTGGGAAAATCAGAGCTTGTTACTCATGGCTCGAAGCAATCTCATCCAAGTTCAGAACAGTACGATTTGGGCATCGATGGCTTATCATCTCCAAGGACATTGATTGTTTGGGGCACCTACATCGATACTCACGAGCTGCCGGGGTTTGTTGTTAGCTTTAGAGCCTCTAATCGCTTAAGAGGTAATCAAATTTTCTTTCTCTTTCCTACTTTTGCACTGACTCGTGTGCTTGACTTTGTCAGTTCTATCAACTAGTGTGATGATTTATGAGATTTATATGCGATAGGGCCGTAGAAAACTCCGGAGAAGTCATGGAAACCGAATTCCCCTTGGATCCCATTTCGGTTTCTGATTACGAAACTCTCGAAAATCTTTCCTCCATCTGACATCAGTTTGATCTCCAATTATTATAAGGTCCACAAAGTAAGTGCCTCATCAACATTGTCATCACTTAGTTCTTGTCTTTCAAGATATATATATATATATATATATATATATATATATATATATATATATATATATATATATATATTTGCCCCCTGATTACCTTCAATGTTCAATTATTTTCAAAACATGTAACATGTCATGACTTTCCAGGGAGGAAAGATTTCGACGCATGTTCTGGTGCGAAAAGTCAGGCAAATTGCAGTCGATACGTTGCTGATTCGAATCATCGAAAGTTTTCGAGCTAAGGTGTGGATTAGGGTCTCGTTGAAAGACAGTAATCAAAAAGCACTTGTATGCGTTGATGTCCAGTCATGGATAGATCGAGTTTGGGTTGCATCCAAATATAACATTGATGATTGTTTCTGTTACGTTGAGTTGACAGTGAATAATTCATTCTGTTCTACAGCGATTGGTGGCGTGAAGCGGCTGGTTATGGGACCATGGATGGACTTGAATAAGACTTGGGTGAGAGGGGTATGAATAAGAAAATTTTCATTTTGGTGAGTTCTCAACACACAACAGCGGGGGCAAATGGTGCACAGGACGTGGAAGAGGAGGCCCATACGAATTGGATACTGGTATAGCTGCTGACTCTTAGATTGGAAAAAGACCCTTTCGGAATTTGTATGATATGAAAGTCTGCGCTTCATTATAGTCATAAACTGTGCGGTGTTCTCTTGGTCCCTAGCTATGTCACATGACTGTTTGTTTTTCAATGGAGCATCAGAACACTTCTTTAGTTGACATGTTTTGTGAATATTTGTAGATCTGTGAAATTGTGTAGGAGATAATTGAATTTCCACCTAATGACCGGTCACAACACAACGAGAACCTGAAACTTTTTTGCCAAGTTTTGATAAAAGAGGAGGAATAGCGTTTTAGCTAGAAATCTTTGGGAAAACCTTTTATATCTGGCCACCTTTCTATTTTCTAATTTTGCATCTTCATTAGGTGTGGTCCTTGGTTTATCTATTCAAATTTCCTCTATGGGCAAGTAGCTGAGTTATAGAGGTAGATGAGTCCTGTGAGCGGAAATATAGAATGTCAGTGAAGATATCACTTCACTGATAATGCTAATCGATAGGCCAAGTGCACAATATTCTCAAGAATTTCACAAGGTCAAACAAATTTTGGACTCAACTCGCCTTTCATTCCAAATTGCGATACATCCTTCACCGGTGGCACTTTAAGGAACACATGATCACCAATGTTAAACTCCAATGGACTTTGGTGCTTATCCGCATAAACTCTAG
>JAGVVM010009344.1:0-17557 GCA_019149425.1 Psidium friedrichsthalianum
GGAGTAAGTTTCGGGTCGGGGCCTATGTTGGTGCCTTCCAGCCGTGCGAATGAGGAGGCAAGGGGTAAGGAAGCTTACCACAACAGAGGAGGCCGAAGGAGGGGGGGGCGCCCCGAACGACGGGACGCAGCACTTCGGTGGCGTCACGTGGCGGCTTCGCTGGCGGCTGAGCGAGGATGGGAGACCGAGAGGCGAGAGATGGATTTCGGGTGAGGGAGGAGAGAGAGTGACCGAAACAATGAGGGGGAGAGAGAATAAGAGATTATAGTGTTTGATTTTCAAAAATAAGATATAGTGAGGAGTAGTTGATACCCCAAAAAAAACAAATAAATTGACATGGACATGGAATTGATTTGAGTGACATTATTGGAAAAATTGTGCCATGATTGATGCTGAATTGACACTTGATTGATTGATGTGACATCTGATTTGACTTGCTCGATTGCGTGCCAAATGCACGATCGGGTCCCGAGCGCGAATGGATTTGGACTGGATGGGGTCTGGTCTATCGAATCTACTCTCAAAAATCCTAATTGGTCTCATTCTAAGATTGAGCATTACCGGGGGCATTTCGGTAATTTTCCATCACGTCTTGCTTCTGACGTGCACCGGCTGTACTGACCTTCAGTCGACATTCTGAACCGATTTCACTTTCTTTCATTGCGTGTGTCTTACTGTTTCAGATTTGGTCAATAGTCGGATTTCATTTTGTGGTCAATTTCAGTAAAATACCGACTCTGCCTCAAGTCTCAGAAACCACGGGCGGCTGATTGGGAAAAATTCCCAGATAGCCTTTCCCCTTCGGTTGGTCATCACAGGGGGCTAATCCTGAGTGAGCGTCGACTTAGAGTGCTATGTAACGAAACGATTTCCATGCATTTATAGAAATTCCGACAGATGGGTCGATGTTCAGACGGCACAGTCTCTTGCAGGTTTTGCTATAGAAAATTAAAAAAATCTCATCCAAATATTAAAAATATCATATACTGTTTAATATTCTTAATTAAAAACTATAAGTGGTTTATCCATGGCAAAAAAATTATAGTGCGTTTCATCAGATTAAACCCAAATTATAAAGATGTTCCCTAACTTTATCACACATATGAAATTTACCATTATTGTAATTTTATCTGGAAATTATCGGTAATCAATTCAGAATGGCATAAAGTTGTCGCAAAATTAAAAGTCACCGCTTAATTTTGCAATGAATCTTTTCGTTACCAATTAGACGTTTTCACGACCATCAAATGTCAATCCGGTAACAAGCGGTTTTGAAGCCGACAAATTAGCGACAACCACACGTTTCTTTTCACTAATTATTCTAGCGACGACCCTCCTTTCTGTTCAGTCGCTGAATTATCGATGATTGTAATACATTTTCGCTTGGAGATTAGCGGACGCAAAAAACACTTTTCGTCGCCTAATCTAGCGACGACCCATGCTGAGCGACGACCAAACATTTTCGTCATAAGTAGCGCACGCGAACCACACTTTTCGTCGGCTATAATAAGTGTGATAAGCGATGAACCTAGCGACGACAATACATTTTCGTCGATAATTATTTACGATGAACGTCATCACTAATTAGCTGATGATTAGTTACGAATATGACACTCCTTCAAGTGAAATATAAACGTACTCAAAGAAAAATTCAAGTGACAAAAATGAAAAATACCAAATAAGAGACAGACTTACCCAAGTATTTGGTAATTTTTTGTAGTGCGAAAGTGCTCAATTTGACGAAAATTGCAATGTCTCACATCTATAGGTAACCTATAAAAAAAGAAAAAATACTAATATCGATGAAGCTTATGGCAACTGATAGAAGATAATGATGAAAGTAAACAACAATTTATTTATGCTTACCATATAATACACAATAACAGATGAGAACACAGGAACAGAGAAGAAAGTGGTGAAGGGGAAAGGGCATAGAAGAGAAAAGTGGGAGAAGACATTTCAAAAGGGAAATTTTCTCTCCGGCGTCTCGGGGGGGACAAGAAAAAAAAATAAAGAACAAAAAAAAAAAAAAAAAACAACAAAAAAAAAAAAAAAAAAAAAACATAAAGACGAAAAAAGTGTAGGTGGATTTTAGCACGACGAAAATGAGTTCGTCTGCTAAAATAGTGATAAAACTTAGTTTTTTTTTTACTCTGCGCCACCGGTTAATTTTCAGCGACGAAAAAAAAAAAAAAAAAAAGTATGTCGGTCGCTAATGACCGACGATTTTTGCAACGAAGTTTACAACGAAATTTTTTCATCTCATTTTCGTCGCAAATTAGCGACGAATTAAATTTCATCGTAATTTTTAGTGGCTAAAGCCTTTTGTTATTTTGCGACGAATTTGGTCAGTGACGAAAATAGCGACGAAAATATTTTCATCCCAAAATTAGCGACGAATTTAATTTCATCGCTAATTTTTAGTGGCTAAAAGCCTTTTGTTATTTGCGACAAATTTGGTGACGAATTTTGCCGACGAAACTATTTTCGTCGCTATTTTGTTCACAAATTAGCGACAAATTATTTTTCATCGCTAATTTGTCAGTTCGCTAAAAAGTCTCTTGGTGTTTTGTGATGATTTTGCGACGTAAATTTTTTATTTTTACGATGAAAGTTAATTTTCGTCGCTAATCGCGCACAAATAGCAGATGAATTACACTTCCGTCAGTTATGTTTTCGTGGATCTAAAATCCCTTTTTTTTGGTATTGTACCATAAATATAGGTAGATTACTATCGCGACCCGAAAAATTACTTTCCTCGCATTGGGCCGAACGGATTATTCAGGTTAAATGGGGGTGATTGACTAACCTAATACGGAACCTCCAAGCCCTACCGAATCGCAACTTTGGTTGTTGTTCAAATGATTTTTGAATTTGGAGTCACGACTAATCGTTCTTCGGTAGGTCGATCGAAACCTAAGCAAATTAGCAGGAGACTAGAATACTTTTACGAATCAGAGATTATGAGTTGGGGGACTTGCGTTACACTAGTTAATTAAACTAATGCCCTTTCGTATCTTAATTTCATGAAAAATCATTTTGAATATTGGGAAAAAGTTTGGGTCAAAATGACCAGAGGGTAAAATAGTCATTTTCAAAGCTCGGGAAATGAAAATAGATCAAAACTAGTTAAATGTGGTCATATGCATTTTTCACAAATTTTTGAGGATTTTTGTTTTCATTTTCATTTTTTTGGAGACAATTTGCCTATAAGGGGGTAAAATCATCATTTTTTGAAAAGGTTAGGAATGGAAATCATCAAAAATAGGATTGGCCAGTCAAAATTGTCCATTTCCTAGTTTTTGGGATTTTCTGAATTTTTTGAAAATTTTTCAAGACATTGTCCTATAAGGGGCAAAATCATCATTTTTGAAAAGATTAGGAAAGAAAATCATAAAAATAGGATTAGCAAGTTGAAAATGGACCGGTTTCCTAGTTTTGAAGATTTATTTCTAAACTTTTATGGACCTTTTCAGGACGATTTGCCTATAAGCGGGCAAAAATTGTCCTTTTGAAAAGATTAGGAAGGGAAATCATTAAAAAATAGGATTAGCCAGTCGAAATGGCTCGTTTCTTGGTTTTTGAGATTTTTCTTGAAATTTTATCTTTATGCATGACCAATGACCATACGAATACGTATGCGGTATGGCAAAGTATGCATGAGCTGTACCATATGAAATACATATGAATGATATTTTTTGGTATTTTTGAATGCTCGGTCTACCCATTCTGGGGTTTGATGGTGTAGAAATTAAACTGCAGAAAGTAAAGACAGTAAATAAAGGACCTCCAAATGGTGGCTCGGCCGGTTTGGCCTACCCATTCTAGGGTTTGATGGTGCAAAAATTAAACTGCAAAAAGTAAAGGCAGTAAATAAAGGACCTCCAAAGGGTGGCTCGGCCTCGGCTTGGCCTACCCATTCTGCGGTTTTGATGGTGCAGAAAATTAAAATTATAGAAAGTAAAGATAGTAAATAAGGACCTCCAAAGTGGCTCGGCCCTCGGCTTGGCCTACCCATCTGGGTTTGATGGTGCAGAAATTAAACTACATAAAATAAAGGCCAATAAATAAAGGACCTCCAAAAGGTGGCTCGGCCTCGGTTGCCTACCTATTCTGGTGTTTGATGGTGCAGAAATTAAACTGCAGAAAGTAAAGGCAGTAAATAAAGGACCTCCAAAGGGTGGCTCTGCCTTGGCTTAGCCTATCAATTCTGGGGTTTGATAGTACAGAAATTAAAACTGCAGAAAGTAAAGACAGTAAAAAAGGACCTCCAAAGGATGGCTCGGCCTACCCATTCTGGGGTTTAATGGTGCAGAAATTAAAATGCAAAAAGTAGAGCAGAAAATAAAGCACCTCCAACGGGTGGGTTTGGCCTTCCCATTTGGGGTTAATGGCGCAGAAATTAAACTGTAGAAAATAAATGGAATAAATAAATGACCTTTAAAGGGTGGCTCAGCCTTTCTATTATGGGGTTTGGGCCTTTTAAAAATAAAATACAACAAGTTAATTCGACAGTTTGAGCCAAAGCTCGCAGACAGATCGGTTAAGAAATTTGTGTGCACTCATGAGCCCGTCCAGGCCAATTTTGCCGCCTCCGTAGGATCCACCATCGATATGGGGCTGCTGTCGCCTAACATAAATATAGTGAAAAGTAAAGGGGTCCAGCGTAGGAAATCTGAGCTAATTCGTACCCAAAGCTAGAGAAAATTGAGAGAGCACTTAGCGCTGCGCTTGTTGCGAAAACGAGCACGTTGCTTTAGCTCCTCCCTGATCTTCGAGAACTTGAGTAATTTCGGCAAACCAAGGGTCTCTCTTTACTGCAAAGCTGACCAAGCTGAATTGGGCAACTAAATGTGACCACCTGGGTTGTCTAAGCAATTTCATGAAGTTCACGGCATGTCTCAAGACACGGCTCTTGCTGTGATTGCACAACCAAACGTCACACCAATCCGAGGATAGCGACATCAAGGTCGCATAGGTCTCGAGGAAACAGTGACGGCTAGCAATAAGTAAATGATGGAAAGATCAACCCTCGAAAGGTTCGACCTCTTGGCCCAAGAGAAGAGCGCCAACACCTACAGAGTGGTCGAGAAAGTGAACAAGCGAAGGCGGAGTCTCCACTTGGTGTTAAAGCACCATTGCCTTTGTGTGGAGCAAATCATAGATCGATCTCAATAATCCTAAAGCCTTCTCACAATCGATCACCTTGGATATGGACTTGCTAGTACTCCTCTCATCATGGTTAACCATCAGTTCAACAAGGAGGCACTTGAACATCTGAAGTAGGTCATAGGATTTCATAATGACCTCAGAATCAATCACTCTGGAGGATCATCGCCACTACTATAAATACCTTTTGGCACTTGGACCTCTATCACCTCATCGGCCACGACGTAACACCCTTCGGCCTGCTTCAAAGTGTACTCCCCGTGAAATGAGGTAATTTGGGCTCGGATCAGGTGTGGCCATCACCCGTACTGAGCTTGAATAGTCAAAGGAACTACCAGACTCCTCAAAATCAGCATGCAGCTTAGCATCCACAGTGGTTTGAGCAATTATCCTCGCGTTATGCCTCGACCTGCAGAGTTGCTGGATGATTTGCTGGGTTTTGAAAAGACATCTTCGATCAAATCTTGGTAAGCTCTAATCAAGACGTAAACCAAGGAAGCTAAGTATCAGCCATGAACTTCTTCTTCTCTTCCTCAAGTTGCTGCAGCTTGGCTAACCTCTGTGCCCATGCTCTGTCTCTTGCCACTGCAGCCATCTTCCTCTGTACCCATGCATTGACTTTCTTTCTATTAGCCTCTTGCATTTGAGCTTTTCTTTTCTTCCGTTCAGCCAATATAAAAACATGGCGCTGCTTGATGCGCCCTCCTCTTGATACTTTCTTCGTTGGGCCTATTTGGAAGTATGGGTTCACCAAGAACCTACTGGACCCATGCATACAGACCCGAGGGTCTCAAGCTGGCCCCTTTGCGATGGGGCTCATTGACAGGCCTTCTCTTGGGGCATCGCGTGTCCGCCAAGCTGTAGAAGTGAGAAAAACACTTGATTCCATGGAGTCAGTAGCTTTGATAGCGAGCTACCACCGTAAAGGAGCTGGGGAATAGGATCCAAAGGTGCAATTCGCAACTCGTTCGTTGCACAAGAGATGAATGTGCAGGATTCTAGGGTTCGGAGAGGTCGACCTTCGGGAAAAGCGAGAGGAGTATTGCCATCGGGAGGCGGCCAACGGCTGGCGATGATGAGTGGAGGGTCGACATTTTGACGGGAGCGCTGCACGAGCGAGAACCGAGACCCTCCTTTCTGCCTCGCCGTCAGCGTCCCTTCCCTCTTCGCTCTCATCTGTTTCTGGTTTTTTGGGTTGGTTAGGATTGGAGCTGAGGTCAATCATGTCTTCCCATTTTTTTTTTGGTTCTTCTTTTTCGAGTTCTGGAGCTATCGCGGGACTATGCTAAAACTGTTGATGGCTTTAGTTGGCTAGTGGTGGTGCACGACCAAGGGAGCCTAACGGGAACGCAACCTAGCACGGGAGGCGGTGTAAAAAGGCAGCTATGCGTGAGTTACCTTTCAAGCAAAGACAAACGCCACCTCTGTGTCGTCGGAGTTAGCATCAGACGTGGGAACAAGCATCCACTCCTCCTGGCGTGAACTCAAGTCAACATCCCGTTCAAGACGGAGGAGAGCTCGAACCTCCCCTCGGTGAAGTCCCCCATTCTCCTTTGTATTGACCTCCCCTTGTCCAGGTCCAACCCCCTTTTTTTTGCCTTTTTCTTTCGCTTTGCCTCGTGGAGTTCCCCCAACAAAATGACACCCCGCCCCCCCCCCCCCCCCCCCCCCCCCCCCCTCTCGTGCTATCCACTGAAAATCACCACCTAATGTCCTCCACTTTATCACCATGGCTATGTCCCTCATTCCTCTTCATGATGGCCTCTGTTCATTACCTACCTCCACCTTTTTTCTTTCATCCTTTTTTACCGAGCTCTCCCCCTAGCCATCCATGGATTTCCTCTCGCCCATTCTTTTTTCTTTCAGAGACCGCGTCCTCTTTTCTCTTGGTTCATTCGAGAGAGAATCAAGGGAGAAGAGAGAGCCGACAGAGAGGAGGGGGAGAGTCCTCCACTCAGTTCTTTTTTGCAGCAGTGGCAATGTAGATTTGTGAATACTGGAGTAGCCTCGATACGAGACCCCACTGCATCAGGAGGCAATCGCTTTTGAAATACCTTGTGCCTTGTTGGAAATATGGGTGTGTGATGGGTGAATGAGAAATTGTTTTCTCAAAGAGCATCCTTGAGTTGGAAAGTGGGAAACACTAGTCCCACATTGGAAAGAAAGAAGGCTTTCAAGTGCTTTATATATGATTACACTCCTTTGGAGTGGTAACATAATAACAAGTACTATGCCTCACGCACAGGCGCAGGGGTGCAAATCTCGGGCCTCAACGAGGGGCGCGTAACGCACGAATGCGGACAGAAAAATGGGTCTCGCGACTAGCCCAAAGCCTAATTTACATCATGGCTCAACTTTCTTTTTTCCAAATGTACGGAAGCAACGTTCAGATTCAGAAGCAGCTCTCGCACTCGCGCGGGGTTTCGTTTTGGAATGTCATTACATACGGTCGTTCAGATTCAGAAGCAGCTCTCGCACTCACGCGGGGTTTCGTTTTTGGAATGTCATTACATTACGGTCGTTACAAATGGAAGAGTATCATCCATTATGCCAGAAACGCAGAATTAATCAACCGTTACACCGTAACCAATTACAAACGGCAGATTTAATTGTCGATTATGTTACAAACAGTTACAACGGCAGATTTAATCAACCGTTATAAACTGTTACGCCATATTATTCCGAATAATCCCTCCACTCATTTTATAAATAACTGGTTTTCTCGTTCTTGTTAAAGCGCAGCGAACATTCAGATTCTGACTCGATGCAAAAGGCTTCTGTTCTCCTCTGTTTGCTCTGTTTTCTACTTATTCCCTGCAAATTGTTTTTCGATAGTGTTCAAACACCAGTTCTTCAAGTTCGCCGAACTCTGAGGTTCTGTGCTCACCTCCTAGCTGTTAACCGTTGTATCCCTGGGAGACAGACGTTCACACGAAACCTCAAGCACAAAGTTGAGGAACGAATCTGTTTTAAGGAAACTGTGTTGAACACAGGCCTCGGTTTAATCTAGTGTCGATCTCACGATTTCAATTTCGTGTTGAAAAATCTGTTCCATTGCTTATACCGTTCTAGGAATTCTTTTACAAGTGAATCTGAATCGTTCCGGAGTTGATTCTGAATCTGATTACCAACAGTGCTAAGGATGGGCTTTAATCTGAGGAAACTTGAATCCGAATAATTTGGATTTATGCACTTAATTTCTTCCCTGGTAGGCGTCCTCGAAAACTTATTATTTTCCACGAGCTGATCAACATCAACTCTCACCAGAAAATAGTGGATGCCCCAGAAGAGCTCGCCAAGACACAACCTACAGACCAATACATATCGCAGTGTATTCTGAGCCCCCCAAATATCAACTCTGGAGCCCTATAATACCGTGACCATATATTGATATATTGGCTCTCCTGGGACCAACTTCTTGCACCACAAAGTCGCATATCTTCAACCGATGAGTGTGGGATTGACCAGTAGATTTGAGGCTTGTTGTCACGATAACACACATTAACCACGTTGCAAGTAGTTTAATGCGCGACAGATTTGGTACGCGTACAGTTTGCACAAAAAAAAATGATCAGCACATGCTGGTTCATTCTAACATAATGCTTTGAAGCTCAATGACCGTTTTAGAGATATACTCCAAAACAAGGTTGAGGTACATCTCATCTTTTCAGTTGTTGACGAGAAACAGTGCTTCAGCTGGAAGACGTTAGAATGATCAAGTATACGCATGATCTGAAGTTCTCTATTCTATATCTCCTATCTTGCAACACCTTCTTAATGGCAACTGTCTCCCCCATCTCTAAACACTTTGCCTGAAAGACAACGCCAAATGAGCCCGTGCCAAACTACACGCTCTGCTATATGAGATAGTCTGTTTTGGGTTGTCCATCTTGGCCACCAACTGTGTTGTAAAAATTGTGACCTGTTTCAGTTCCATGTCTAGTACTACAGTCGTTCAGACTCCTTATCTTGCAATTATAGGATTGACTTTTGACCCGACTAAAGGTCAAAGCCAGGGTTGTGTATAATCACAACGCGCAGTGTTGTAATCCTGAATAAGCTACACAAATGCTATAATCCAGTCGAATTCACTCCGAATATCCAATAAACACATCCAATCAATAGCTTTACTCGACACCACTTTCAAATACGTCAATAAGAACATTTTGCAAATCGATCCTGCATGTTTGGCCGGCTAATCCCATGAACACGATAAGCATCACAGAGAAACGCTTCAAATGATAAATTGAATTCGAAAACTGAACGCAACAATGAAAAGTGCACCATCAGGCCATTGAAAAAATTTGACTATTAGAGGATAATGTCACGACTCCATAAATGCAAAAATCCAAAATTACATAGCTAAAATGAATTTTCTACAATTTTTTTATTAATCAGAAAATGAGATTAACAAAGTAATTCCCGATTCTAGATTAATTTTTAACAGATTTTCTTTGGCCAAAATGAAGAGAAAAATTAAAATAAAAATATTTACTATTTTTTTTATATTTTTGTGGCCTCAAATGCAATTTTTTGAATATTTTTCTAATTTCTGAAAAATATTAAAAATGAAAAAGATATGAAAAATTATTTTTTTGGTCAAAATTGGTTCCCTAGGCTTAGCCAAGGTCCCTAAAGTTGATTTTGTAAATTTTCTCATATTTTTTCTTATTTTTTTTATGAATTTTCGAAAATAAAATGCTGTAAATAGAAAAATTATTTTTTAGTCACAATTGCTCCCTAGGCTTGACAAGGTCCACAAAAGTTGATTTTTTTAATTTTATGAATTTTATGGAATTTTTTTTATTAATTTTAAAAAAGGAAAAGGTAATAAAAAATCGTGTGTCCAACAATTACTACATTATGTAAGATATTACATGCCATAAGACTCACATAATTATGATGACAAAAGAAGCAAAATTGCAATGCACAATTGATAGGATAATAATATATTAGTGAAGACTATTACGAATGTGTTTCATCGGAATTGCTCTGCGATAAAATATCATTTCATCGAAAATTCGTTCTTTGGCTTTTAAATGTGATAAGGGGTTTTGGATGATTTTGGATAGGAGAATTCTAAATAGTCGGAAAAAATCAATGCACAAAATTTGTAGAGAATCCGATAGAATTACACAAATATTATCTCGACTAGAATTTGACTCGATGGTGAGAATCTACAAGTACAAATCCAAAGGAATTGATATAGGTGGAATTAAAAGAAAGTGCACAAACGTGAACCAAATCAGCGTTTGACTCGATGGGATAGTCTAAAAGCACAATTCGAACCAACGAACCCCAGAATAGTATTAGAGTTCCACTCGATAACAAAGCCTTGAATACGCTTCAATAATGAATCAGAGTTTGACTCGATGACACAAATCTAGAATAAAGATAAATGCTGAAGTTTGACTTGACGACGATAATTTGAAAGCTACAACTAAGAAAAGTAAAGCATAATGAGAAAAGTAAAGATAAGATAAATTTGCTAATTTGTTTGGGGGCTTTTCTCTGTGGTTACCTGGTTGGTTATTAATAATGGTTGAGGTGGTAACTGATCTTCAGCAATGGTAATCTTTGGGCGTCAATATTTACCGCCTTCCTTAATCTTTTGAATTCTTTTGACCCAGTCTTTGAAATAGTTACCCGACCCCAGATGACTAGTATGTTGGCCCCCTTCTTCGATTCTATGTGTGTCAATCGTGCCCACGTCTTTTGCTTCTTGGGGGATTTGAAATTTGACAATCTAGCGACTGTTGATAGGACTTTACCAGCTCCCTTTCGATCGTGAGGGTATGCTCATATCCCTTGCATTTCACGACTTCCTCGACCTGTTCTTAAGGATTCATTTTGCCTCAGAAACTGCTCTCTCACCATAGAATTCAAGGAGACTATTTTCACATCCTTCAACGCCCTTAGAAAACCTTGAATTTGGTGGGGGTGGCTTCCTACTAGAGCTCAATTCCGATGATTTCACCAATTAGCGCATGTCGACACTGTCACGTGCTTTGCACAAGGCTTTTTATTCCCTATTGAAATACCTATTTTTCATGTGTATGTCACGTGTATCAATTCTCCATGTGTTCTTTAGGCGTTGACTGCTCACGTGTACCGCACATGTGTTGACCTCTCACATGCTCTAAACGTATATTGATCTCTCACGCATGCAGCGCGTGCCTCTGTGGGCGAGTTATTTTGAGTGTCAATAGAATGCAAGATCGAAGTTACAACCAAGTAAGTGGTTTAATTATAATAGGAGAAGGAAATTTGCAATTAAATATGATAAATTATTATTTCTAAAGAAATGTTGCAAATCATAGGACACATCATAAAAATAAAAGCAAATCACTCTCATTCCTTCTTTTTTTATTATTGCAAAATTTTGATCTACTACGAGACAATACTTCTCATTGGCCAATGGCGAACGGCAATCAATGGCCAATGGCATAGAAAAGGTGCCAACGTGCAAGTTCGGTTGAGGTGGCCATTGATACCATACCAACTTCGACAATAAGCTGCGTTTGGTAGTTTGTATTTGAGCCTAGATAGGGTAATAAATTATCATATCCGATATTTCATGATAAACTCCGTATCGGATAGACCCGAATAAATGCAAGCCAAGAAATATGTGAGGGGTGGGATAAACCTGGATTGCTAGCTCTTTGACTTTGATTGATTGCGTTGTTAATTTTTTTTTTCTTCACTAAGAGTTGTCTTCTTAAACAAACCCATCATTCCATGTGTTATCCGTGGAGCTAGAGTTGTTGCCGAAGTCCAAAACCAAATCACTGAGCTTGAGCACGTCTGGAGGCTTAGGAGGCAAACTCTTGGATTCGGTATGGATGGATTGCGATGAACTAGAGCATCAAAAGGTCGAGGCTCTTCTAGACCAGCTTGACATGTCAAGGGGTCGCCACCATGTGTATGAGTGTCACCGGGGACAAGAACATGGGACTAGAATAACGTCGCAGCATGGGTCACCGCGGAGGACATGGAGTTGAGAGCATACCAAAATAGTGGATCCTACGACCATCTTGCTAGTGGCGATTTCAGGCAACGCCAAGCCACGTTAGAACATCACTGAGATTGAGATGAGTGTTCGGCATCATTCAAATGAAGATTTGGCGGGAAAAATAGGCACTTGTGGCTCAAACATGGAGAGCACCGAAAACAAGGACACTTTCAATTTAGGTTTCCGGATATGGCTTCGAGGAATAGTTGGAGAAACAACTTTGTAAATTTTAATGATCCCCAAGCTATCTTTTGAATAATATCTACTATGATAAGTGTAGATGTCATAGGGGACTGTGATGATATCATGATAGCTAAAGAACTCAATAAAGACTAGCTGCAGTGATGAAGATTTCGACATGGACAAATCAGACACGACAGTGTGGTCAAAGGACTTTTGGAAGAACTATGGTTGATCTACCATCATTATGAAGTCTCCAGTAGCTATTTTGCTTAGCAAGTTCATTGGAAATTGAATCGCAGGTCATCTTGCAGGGTTCGTCCATAAACAATATCAACGGACTAGTCAAAAATGTGCATGTGCTGATTATTAGTACTGGTCGTGCAAATATGTAGTCATTGGTAGCGTTGTTATATTGGGAATGAGCAAAAAAAACCAATTTGATAGGGAATTGCCTAGATCGGGCCGGATCGGCTAATTCTGGGTGGTTCTTATGGGCCCCGGTCCAGTTCCAATTCCAGTTCCATAAAATTAGAACCGGTAACGGATAATATGGTTCTCGACTCTAAGATGGGAATGGATAGATTGGATCACCTGAATCGAACCAATCATTGTCCTCACTCTTAGATTCATCTTCCTCCCCCATTTTAGCTTCAACCCTCTTAAATTGAATCCTCCCATCTTCGAGTACGAGTACTTTTCTTTGTTGATCAAAGAAAACACAGAAGAGCATCATTCATACTAAGTAGCTCAAAAGATTCGACTTTTGGTTGGTGGGAGTCCGTGTTCTGGATCGAGAAAAGCAAAGAGAGAGAAAGGCGCACACAGAGTTTTTTCCGTTTGGCTTTTTTGGGATTTATATGGTCATGAAACGCTGTGTGGAGTGGTGGCGCAGAAACCGAGTTCTGATCAGGGCAAAGTTTGGGGCTCTTCACGTTGCTGTTTGAAACTCAAGGGTGTCCTGAATAACTAGTTGTCGTCCTTTGTTTTGCACCTGGGTGGTCACCACCACCTGAGTGGTCCACAGGTTAAGAGATTGTCGCGACCCCGAAAGAATTTCATTTTTTCGATCGATCGGTGAACGGATTATCAGGTCAATTAGATTAACTAACCTAATGCTGACTCTCCCAAGCCCTGCCGAATCGCAAACTTTGTTTTTATTTAAATGATTTTAAAAATTGGAATGCCACTAACGTTCATGGTAGTCATTAGAAACCTAAATAAATTAGCGCGATCGAGAAACTAATTATTTCTGCGAACCAGGAGAGAAAATGAGTTCGGGGACTTGGTTACGCTAGATTACTCTAACGCTCTTTTCGATACCATTTGTATTTCATGAAAATCATTTGGGAGATTGGAAAAATTTGAGTCAAACTAGCTAGAAGGGCAAAATTGTCATTTTTTTTCAAGGCGTTGAGAAGTGCAAATATGCACACCAATTGAATGTGGCATTCTTATTTCCCACAATTTTTGAGAATTTTTCGAATTATTTTTCTGATTTTCCGGAGACAATTTGCCCATGAGGGCTAAAACTATCATTTCATTAAAAAAAAATGAGAGTCAAAGTCACAAAATATGGGTCCGGTCAGTCAAAATTGACCATTTTCCATTTTTTACAATTTTTGAGAATTTTTCGAAATTTTCCGAGATAGTTTGCCCATAAGGGGCAAAATCATCATTTTGAAAAGATCAAGAAGGGAAATCATCAAAAATAGGATTGACCAGTCGAAATGGCCCGTTTCCTAATTTTTGAGATTTTTGAGAATTTTTCAGGATTTTTTCGAGACAATTTACTCATGAGGGACAAATCGCCATTCGAAAAGATCAGGAAATGGCCCCGTTTTCTAGTTTTCGGGATTTTCTGAATTTTTTGAAATTTTTCAAGACAATTTGCCTATGAGGGGCAAAATGTTATTTCGAAAAGATCAGAAAGGGAAATCATTAAAATAGGATTGGCAGTCGAAATGGCCTGTTCCTAATGTTTGAGATTTTTTCTGAATTTTTCTGAATTTTTCGAGACAATTTACCCATAAGAGACAAAATCGTCATTTTAAAAAAATTAGGAAGGAAAATCATCAAAAACAGGATTGGCCAGTCGAAATGTCTCGTTTCTTAATTTTGAGATTTTTCTGAATTTTCTAGGATTTTCTGAGACAATTTACCCATAATGGGTAAAATTGTCATTTCAAAAAGATCAGGAAGGGAAATCATCAAAAACAGGATTGGCCAGTTGAAATAGCTCGTTTCCTAATTTTTGAGATTTTTCTGAATTTTTAGAATTTTCCGAGACAATTTACCCATAAGGGGCAAAATTGTCATTTTGAAAAGATCAAGAAGGGAAATCATCAAAAATAGGATTGGCCAGTCGAAATGGCCCGTTCCTTAATTTTGAGATTTTGTTGATTTTTTATTATTTTATTTTTAAAGAATTTATTATTATTATTATTATTATTATTATTATTATTATTATTATTATTATTATTTGTCATCTTCCCTTTTTATTTAATTTCTCATTAAAACAAAAGAAATGGGCCGACACCATTTCGACTTGCCAATAGAAAGGTTATCCTTTGCTCGGTCAAGTTTGTCTTGCAACTGGAAAGCAATCTTCTTTAAGTGCAACCCCCGAGATCAACTAAATTTGAGGAATCTATGTCTAATTTTCAGAACTTAGCTCTAACCCCATCGTTTCAGGATTTTCAATCTGCTCATAATAGAAGCATCTTTGTCATCAAAGCAGAAGATTGCACCTGTTACCAGAGAACTCAGTGAGATTCTGGTGCGAGGCTACCATTCTCTTTGGATGTTCCAGCTGTCAATTCTGTAGTCGTGCTGAGATCAGGAGAAACTTTCAGAGGCCCTTGTTCCCTGCGTGTTGCGCACCCCTCCGGAGAGTCGAACATGGTAGAGTAGTAGTGCAGCGACTCGTCGAACTGGCCACGAACACTGGCCCGTTGCGATCGGCCTCCTGCTCGACCACGTCACGATCTCTGGCCTCACCTGCAGTCATCCACTTGGAGACGAACACTCCGTACCCGCAGTTCTCACCCTTTGAACTGATCTAGAATCCACAGATCTTAATCACCTGAAGTTTTCCATCTTTTGCGGATCCAAACTCCAGAACCTCTCTAACCTGCAGGTCACCCCCCGGTCAACCTGGACCATCCAAAACTAAATCTGTTCTGGCCTTCCCCTGTTCCCAATTGAATGGAGACCTTCCCCCAACATCTTCAAAATCACCGAAACCACCTGAACCTCCCATATCGGACCTTCTTGACTCATTACGGGGTGTTGTTAAACTGCTACACTACAGGTGAAAAACTGAGATCCCAGCAGAACTCAGTACCGACAGAATATGAGTACTTCAGGTGGTTGATGTTTTTCTTTTTTTGGTAGGACCTCTGCTGCATCTGAGATATTATTCCTGAACAGATTTCTCACCAACTAGCCGCATCACAGCCGAGCAATAACCAAACAATCGGCAAACTTGAGCATACAATGTCAGCATATCTATCTTCAACACAATTATCCTTCCAGCTCTGTTATGCTAGCGAATTCCTCGTATCAGAGCATTAGGCCTCCAACCATGCACAGGAACACGGCAGTGGCGTAAATTCTCTCAAGCAAAACTACACTTGACATACTCGGTGGCCAATGTCACAGATGAGACATTGCGATTGTCCAAGAGCAGTCGGAGGTGCGAAGTTGGAGGAAGAGAGTTAATAGGTCCTAAGCTGAGCTTATTTGCTTGATGTTCAGCCCATGGTCAAAAGCCATGCCGGTCTTCCATCCCATTGTTTGGACATGTTATAGAGCTTTCCTCCTTGGCCGAACACTTTGGTGGTTAATCTTAAAGTATTGCAGATCCAATCTGGTTGAGCCGTGCAGCAGTTGGGCCGTGACCGAAGGCCTCATCGACAACGTGAACTGGTGCTTGTGTTACCCGAAACTACAAAGATGAGCGGGCGCTGTTCATAACTGATGTCCTTGAGATATCTAAGTTGATATCGAAAACTGTTCTCGAATCCTGTTGCTCCAATGCGACCTCTCCAGTTTCCTTCTTGAGGTTGTGGGTGCTTCATTCGTGTCACTTCCTTTTGAGAACCAATAGCTCTGATGAAGCTTCTCATTTTGGGCAATGAAGAGTATCATTGTCAGCCTTCAGGACCTCGAACTACTGCTTCAAAACCTCGTAAGTCCCTCTCCAGCTGCTTCGTCTTCCAGCGAGCCCACCGATTCTGGACCAAATTGTGATCTGCCTCAACTGGAGGCCGAGCGCCCTTGCGAGTTGGAACTTCTTTCTTGGGCTCAAGCTTTGTTCTCGATCTCGAAGCGTCTTCTCGAGTGCCTTCACTTGCTCCCAGCTCAGCCTTTCCTCTCCAGATGAAGACTCTCCAATGCTTGCTAGACTGGGTTGACTAGTGTTGGTCCCCCTCCCTCCGCTTGGCAATTTCGTTCCACGAGAGAGATCTTGCCCCCCTCTCTCTTGGATTCCCCTTTCTTTGTTTTCATCTCGCACCATGTTCACTCTTCTTTTCCTTGCCAGCAGAGAAACTCTCCTTCATCATATTATGTCCACCTGTTCTTTTTTGACCAAAATTTCGGCAGCCTCAAACTTTGACTTCTAGTTGGCATTTATAAAATCTTGAAAGATTTATCCTTGAATAAGTAACATAATTATACAATGCCTAATTACAGTCCGCAGCATTAGGGACTAGAAAACCATGCTCTCCCAAGGCCTTCATAAACGCATATTCTTTAAGGGCAGCAAGTCTTGACAATCGAGCAATTAACACTTCTTCGATGCTTTCAAATAATCACGCTTGGATTTAACTGCCCTAAAAGAAGCCTCTACCAAAGTTGTGTTGAACTTTTATGGCAGGATGGGGGAACATCTCCTTGCAAACCTCAGAGATATCAGACTCCTTTTCCAACCCAATTTTGATGGGCCAACTCATGCTTTGAATAGCAGTATAGTACGGTCCACAAGCTCAGAAGGGACGATTTCACGGTTTCCTCTCTTCCCCGTGTTATCCGCTTCTCAAAATTACACTTTCGAGATTGAAATCTTGGACTTAGAAATACGCTGAAGCATTTATTGGTTAGGCCTCTCTTTCCTCTTGTTACAAGCGTTCCATGCTCGGCCTTGCGGAGTCTATGCTCTTCCTTGACTTCTACAAACTCAGCTAATTTCGC
>JAGVVM010009345.1:0-18911 GCA_019149425.1 Psidium friedrichsthalianum
CATGTCTTTACCTTTTTTCACTTCATCTCATGGATAACAAACCTTATCATCTCGTAATTCTTGGAAATGTCACATTAATATGACATTATGCCGAGGTCGTGCTTGCATTGCATGCTTATCCATTTACGACAAGAAATTAGAAACGACTCACATTCCATCTAATTTTGGTCGACTATCTTTATAGTCATTGTCATGCCCTGTTTCCAACGGCCACGCGACACCATACGTCAAGCCTCGAAATGATTGATAAGCTTTGCGACTCCCAGGATGGTTGCTGATTAACTCTCAACTCTTGAGTCAAGCACGGCGGAAATGACACATTTCCCCAAACAACATACATAACAGGGATAGCAAGCAAGAAAAGATAAAGAGAACACAATAAAACAGAACATCTACATCAATTAAAACATTTTCAAGGCGATTACAAAATAATCCAGTTTTACAAAACATACACACAGACTAACAAAACTCAAAAGGGCAGTAGAAAACAACCCTTGCTAAGCTCTCATAAAAAATGGATCACAAAAAGGGAGTTAAAACTATTAGGCATCCTCACAGTTACTCCAATCAGCAGGCGGGATCTCCACGGGGTTAGGGCTAATCGGGTCAGGCTCCATCGATTCCTCCTCTCAAGTATCAGCATAAACACAGTAGGTCCGTCCTTCCAAAAGTCATCCTCATCCTCATCCTCTGGCTAGACTCAGGGTTCACCACAACGCCATCAGGAGGAACGACATGGGGGTCCTAGGTATGTAGGACCTTGGATGGTGGTACGTCAAAGCCAGACAATGCCTCAAAAAGGTCTTTCCTTATTCTTACTTTCCATGCCTTATACCTGTGGGGCTCCCAAACTACGTCTCCCAGTCCACCCAAATGGTGGTCACCTGCCTAATATACACACTACCATTGTCTGCCAAGTACTCAAGTCCTATCGACCTGTGATTCCATGGGTGTACAAAAAATGTTCCGCGCTCCACTCATGATCAGGGCATGGGATCTGAAATGTTGGGTTTAATAAACCGTGAGAAACACTTCTCAGTAAGCACTCCCCTAAGCCTCACTCAGGATTTCGCATACTCTTAAGGCCAAACATTAGCATACATCCTAAGCTCTCACGTATAAGCTAACAAACGGGGAATACGGGAACAAAAGAAGTTCCAGGACATACGAGCATAGGAACAAATCAATAGAGTTTAACAATAACAGCCTCAAATGTAAATGCATACCATGCTCAAGCCTTATCTCACACTAGCAGTGTATTTTAGTTAGCATGGCTCATTTACCCATGCTTCAACCCGCAAGATAGCTAACCAAGACCTAGGTTGGCACATCACCCTTTGCCAGTGCACCCGTAAATACGCCTCCCGCGTGTACAAGCCTAGGTACACAACCACTCTCGGTGCCTCAACCAGCAAGGCATCAAATCTAAGCACAAGTTGGCACCATTTATCACTCCAACATCCCGTGCTATACACATTCAGATGCAACACCCTTATCCTACCTTTTCCCTCTCATTGGGGCTCGTCCTCTACTGCTCAACATTCGCTAAACACAACACATACTCGTGCTAGCATGCAATTCAAAAATATTACACATGCTCTATCAAGCACAAACAGGCAGATCAAACAATGCAAATTTGCATTCAAGCAGCTAAGTTAAACAGGCAGTTCATGCGACTTTTTGATGTAAAAAAGTACATATACAAGATCGACATTGTTAAACAAGGCATAAATAACGACTAAGCTTAACGTTTCACTAATCAAGCTCCATCCTGCTCGAACTTAGCAATTTTCCACTATGAGCCTCAATTTCTCCTACGGTCCTTTTGTTTAGGTAAAACAACCTAGGGCCCACATAACCACTCATAATTCATTTAGTCTTACTTATATGATGCCTAAGGCCGTGGTTAACACCATTTGTCACCACTTAAGCTTGTGATAACTCTAGGCACCCCGTATCATCATTAAGTCATTTGATTTTACCAAACGACTCTCTAGTCCATAGGAACATACATCACAGCCCTATAGTACATAACACAGCCCTAAAACAGCCCATAAAAGTCCTCAAATCAGCCCATTCAGCCACACTTATCAAGTTCTAGCCAAACCCTATCCATTTCTCCCAATATCGCAACTTAGGTTTAAACCAAGCCTCGAGTCTCCCATGCACTACAACACAGCCAAGGTTCATTACAAATCATGCACAAACAGCCCACATTATCCTCAAATTAGTCTCGCTCAATGATCCACCCCGACTCGCTTAAACCCTAATTGATTTCTCACTAAACATAGAACTTGGCTTAACCGAGAACCATATTTGGTCCTAATCAAGGTTTAGGGCGTCGAGCAAGGAAAGAAAGAGCAGAACAAAGTGAAATGAGATCAGGCGGCTCACGTGCGGTAACGATCCTCGGGCGGTCGAGCAAGGAAAGAGAGAGATCGGCGAGTGGCCGAGAGAGAGAGTGTGTGAGACCGAGAGGGCGAGAGATGGCGGAGAGGTGCTCGTCGAACGGCAAGGGTGGCCGGTGGAATTGAAAGAGGGAGCCGTTGATAGAGAGAATAGAGAGAGAGAGAGAGAGAGAGAGAGAGAGAGAGAGAGAGAGAGAGCACCAGTGGGAGAGCGTGAGAGTGTGAGGAGGAAAGAGAGGTAGAAGCTTTCTTAGGTTTTTCTTAAAAATCAAAACCCTAAAAGTGAGGTGACAAGGTACATGGGAAATGACAATATGTCATAGAAATTAATGGGACAAGAGAAAAATAATGATTGCTTGGGAAAGAAAAGTGAGGATGTGACTTGTCTCCTTGGAAAGATGCAAGTGTCATAGCATTAATGGAGGAAAGGACAAAAGTAATGAGTGGCTTGGAAAAGGGTGATGAATGTGACTTGGCTTCAAAATTGTTGATTGGACACTAGTAAGAAGAAAGTAATACTTGGCGACTAGATGTGATTTTTGCAAGATTGACTTGGTATTTTCTCGGATTGCATGCAAAATGCACAGATTGGCCTCAGGCGCAAACAAACACAGATGAAACACTAACCAAGACTAACAAGCTTTCTAAATCACACTAAACACATCTATCCACGATCCGGGGAGTTGAAAGCAAGTCAAGGGCGAAACGGTCATTTTCCACTCATTGCCTTACTTCTCAGCACTCCAAAATGAAATTGCAAATTTCAGAACTTATTAAGGCGATGTCCAAATTTCCACTCGTGATATTCATGAAAACTCGATTATCCAAGTTCGAATTCATTTCATAGCAAATTTATTAAATAACGACTTTAGAAAATACTCAGACCAACAAGTAGCTGTTAGGAGATATGCCTATCAACATGTTAGGTCCATATACTTTAAAGTCCTAAGTAGCCTTTCCCTTTCGGTTAGTCATCTCGAGTTGATTAGGCTCGAGTGACATTTAATTAGAGTGTAATAATGAAATACATCCATTATGTTATTAAATTTCGAAATTGGGTTGAAAATCCAAAATGTCACAATTCTTTCCCTCTTAAAGAAATTTTATCCTCGAAATTATGACATACTTATATATCAGCCTACTCAAACAAAAAGGATACAAGAGCTTCATCTCTTCATCGCTTTCCCATGTGGCTCCTTCGGTTCCATGATACTCCTATGCAACCTGATCAACAGAACCGTCTTTTTCTCAGAACCTGCTCCCTTCTGTCCGCTATTCTAACTGGCCTTTCCATGTATGAAACTCTATTGTCTACTTCTATGACTTCATGATCGAGTACATGTCCAGGGTTCGGGTTGTATTTCCTTAACATTGACACATGAAAGATATTGTGCACGTACGACAAACTCGGCGGTAGGGCCAGACAATATGCTAGGGTTCCAATCCTTTCCAGGATCTCAAATGGGCCTACAATCCTCAGGCTCAGCTTTCCCTTCTTCCCAAATCAGGATCACCATCGCATCGACAATACCTTCAGAAACACGTGATCTCTAACCTGAAACTCCAAAGGTTTATGCCTCTTATCTGCATAGCTCTTTTAGCGACTCTGAGCCGTTTTCAGTTTATCTTTGATCACCTTCACTGTGTCGACTGACGGCTGGACCAACTCTAGACCTGTTATGCTCCTTTCATCCACTTTGTCCCAATAGACTGGAGTCCTATAAGCCCTTCCATACAGAGCATCAAAAGGTGCCATCCTGATACTCTGCCGATAGCTATTATTATAGGCAAACTCTACCAGATGCAACTGTTCCTTCCATTCACCTTTAAAGTCAATGACATAAGCCCTCAAAATGTCCTCTAGAGTTTGTATCGTCCTTTTCAAACTGTCCATCGGTTTGTGGATGATATACTGTACTGAAACAGAACTCTGATCCCAAAGCAGCTTAGAGACCTTTCTAAAACGCTACGGTAAGCCTCAAATCTCGATCTGACGTCACTGACACTGGTACTCTATGCAGGCGAACAATCTGACGCACATACAGCTCAGCCAACTTTTCCAAAGCGAAGTCCTTTCGCATAGCCATGAAGTGAGCCAACTTCCTCAACCTATCGACTGCTATCCACATCGAATCATTGCCCCTTTGGGCTCCTCAGGAACCCCGTCACAAAGTCCATTATGACATGTTCCCATTTCCATTCTAGGATTTCTAACGGCTGCAACAATCCTCTAGGCTTATAGTGTTGTGCCTTCACCTGCTAGCACGTCAAACACTTACCCACAAACTTCGCCACATCCACCTTTATTCCATTCTACCAAAAGTATTGACGAAAATTTTGTAACATCTTCGTGCTACCAAAATGAATGCTATAACTGCTATGGTGCGCTTCTGACAACATCGCCTCCTTTAACTCCTCATTGTTTGGCACACACAAACGTCCTTGGAACTTCAAAACTCCATCTTCTGACTCTTGGAGCTCTAGTTTCCTCTTACTCACATCCAAAGACAGAAGCTTCCGCAGGTCGAGGTCCGTAGGTTGCAGTTCCTTAATCCTCACCTAAATCGTTGGTTCGATCCTCAAGGTAGCCATTAAACTCAAGAGATGTCCTGCCTCTAACTTGAATTCTGAGTCTCTTAGTCCTTTAAGCAGTGTCCATTCCTTGGCCAACATGTGTGTGATGCTCGATTTCTGATTGAGGGCATCGGCTACCTTGTTAGCCTTTCCAGGGTAGTAAAGAATGTCACAGTCATAATCCTTCAACAGTTCCATCCAACGTTGCTGCCTCCTGTTCAACTCCTTCTGAGAAAATAGGTATTTTAAAGCTCTGGTGATCCATGTAGATCTGGAACCTTTCTCCAACCAGATAATGTCTCCAGATCTTAAGTGCAAACACTATACCTGCTAATTTCAGGTCGTGCGTCAGGTAATTCATTTCATGAGGCCTCATCTGTCGAGATGCATATGCCATAACCTATCTATGTTGCATCAAGACATATCCCAGTCCTCTTAACGATGTATCACTATAAATCTCAAATCCTCAGGGTCCTAACGGAATTGTCAACACTAGCGCGATCGTCAATTTACCCTTAAGATCTTGGAAATTCTCCTTGCATTTATCTGTCCATTCAAACTTCGTTTCCTTCTTCAACAGACATGTTAAGGGACCAGTTATCACGAAGAGCCTTTCCACGAAGCGTCTGTAGTAACCCATTAGACCTAAGAAACTTCGCACTTCCGTTACAGACGTCGGTCTTGGCCACTTCTCAATGGCTTCAATCTTTGACGAGTCTACAGATATTCATTCACCAGAGAAGATGTGTCTAAGAAATACCACTCGATTGGGCCAAAATTCATGCTTACTGAAGTTGGTGTAAAGCGAGTGCTCTTTTATGGTCCGTAGAATGATCTCTAGGCGTCACTCATGGTCCTCAGAGCTCCTCGAATATACTAGGATATCGTCGATGAACACGATGAGGAACTGATCTAAAAATTCCTTAAGCACTCAATTCATCATGTCCATGAAAGCAACTGGGGTATTTATCAATCCAAAAGGCATGACCGTAAACTCAGAATGCCCATATCTCGTCGTAAACGCTGTTTTGGGTATATCCTTGTTCTTGATCCTTAGCTGATAATAACCCATCCTCATGTCAATCTTCGAGAACACGGACTCTCCTTCCAACTGGTCAAACAGATCGTCAATCCTCGTAGCGGATACTTATTCTTAATCGTCACTTGGTTCAGCTGCTTGTAATTGATGCACAAATATAGTGAACCATCCTTTATTCTTACAAATAACACTGCAGCTCCCCATAGTGACGCACTTGGTCAGATGAATCGTTTATCCAACAACTCTTGCATTTGCACCTTAAGCTCCTTCAATTTTGACAATGCCATCCTATACGGTGCCTTAGAGACTGGCTCTGTTCTTAGGGCCAACTCAATTACAAACTCCACTTCTCTTTCTGGTGGTAAACCAAGTAATTCTTCAGGGAAAACGTCTGGAAAATCTCGCGCCACTAGCACATCCTTAAGCCTTACTTCCTTAGAACGGATCAGTCACAGACTCCCGAAAACCTTTAAACCCCTTGTCCAGCAACTTAGTTGCTTCCAACGACGAAATCCAAGAGATCGAGGTTCCTTCTCAGTTCCCTAAAAATTCGTATCTATGATAATCCATTGGATTAAGTTGGATCATCCTGTTACCACAGTCTATCACAGCACCATGCTTAACTAACCAGTTCATCCTAATTATCACATCAAAGTCAAATATAGGTAACATTGCCAAGTCTATCAGCTCTTCCCTATCGCCAAAAGCTATCTTACAACTCTCACATCTTAACATGACAAATACCTTATCCTTTAACGGGGTGGTAACATGCAACATTATATCCAACAGTTTCAGTTCTATACTCGCCAACTTAACAAACTGCTCAAACACAAATGAATGCGATGCTCCGGGTTAAACAAAGCATTTGCAGCATGATCATAGAGACAAAAGGTACATGTGATCATGCCCGACGCATTCTCTGCTTCCTTGCATGCCACGACATAGACCTTTGTTTGCGCTGGTAGTTGGTTTAGATTGTTCTGCGGAGCTGTTCCTACTTGTGGTTCTGCTTGTGGTCGTTGCGACTAGAAATGTGGTCTTGGGGCCCTCTTTGGATAGTTCTTCACTAGATGCCCTATTTGCTCGCATCCATAACGCGCTCCCATCCTACTCTAGCAAGGACCATTCCTATGTTTCCTTCCACAGGCTCTACATGCCATGCCAGCAACATGAGATGGTTTTCTCAGATCTCTTCAAGCAGGAGGGACAAACCTTCAATGATCCATCATGGGCCTCTTGCCAAAGTTCATGTTGTCCCTTCCTGGCACAAATCGTGATCCAGATGCAGTTGCTATTTCAGTCAAGTCTTACTTAATCGCTTGAGCCCTTTCATACATCTCACTATAGTCTCCTCAAAGCTAGGGCTATCAGCTAACTCTTGAGTTCTAGCATCAGTTCTTCTCAAAACCTCCTCGTCTTATCCCAAGGATTTTCTATCATCCTCCTCGCAAACTTCGATAGCCTTGAAAATTCACCTTTATATTGGTCCACAGTCATCTGCCCTTAGCGAAGCCATAGAAATTCCTCCATCTTCTTTTCCTCGGTAGCCTCAGAGAAGTACTTGCCATTAAAAGCCTCGCGGAAGGCCGTCCAATTTAGTGCTACACCTTCCGGAAAAACCCTTCCTTGGGTGGCCTTCCACTAGTCATCTGCTGTACTCTGTAGTTGGTACACTGCCAACGTGACTTTTTCTTCTTCTGAGTACCCCAGCAAGGCAAACGTGTTTTCCAACTTTTTAATCCAAAGGGAGGTTACTGAAGGTCCTCCAGTCCCATCAAACTCGGATGGCTTTAGCTTCAGGAATTGTTCAACTAACTGATGCATATGACGCGCTCCATTTCCATGTCCATTTTTTTATTTTTACCTTTCACAGCAGCTACTGCTGCTTCAGCAGCTTGGGCCATAGTGGCAGCTCTTTCTTAAGCCTGCCCGCCTATCAAATTCCCTATTTCCTCCAGTGCTCTCATAAACCCTTCTATCCTTGGGTTCACTAAAGCTTGAGCATTCGAGCTAGACACTCTACCTAATCTTCTACCCCGATTACTCATACTCCCAGATCTTACTTGCCTAGACCTACTATAATTCCATCCAAGAATTAGAGATCTAAACTACTACTCAAGGTCTAGCAGCATCTAAGCAATACATCACAACAATGGCGACCCACATTCAATCACAATAGGGCACTATTAACACACCACAAGAGGGATCTAGGCTCTTACCTTGGGTCCAGACGCACCTACAGTTTAGCAGCTCAATAGTAAACAACTAACACCGCATCTCGGTAACAACTAAAGCAAGCAGTTTTAACCAACAAGCACATGCACCACTCAATCAGCATGCAACATGCCCCAATCCTAGTCCAAACTTAGTGGTCTCTCTATCTAACTACCTTATCATTCCAAGCCTCAAATAGTCTTTGATCGAGCTGATTAGCTTTGATAGCACTTCGAATGGTGATGTAATGCCCCGTTCCCAACGGCCACGTGACACCACCCGTCAAGCCTCGAAACGAGCGATAAGCTTTGTGACTCCCAGGATGGTCGCCGACCAACACTCAACTCTTGAGTCAAGTACGGAGGAAACGAGACACTTCCCTAGACAACATGCATAACAGGGATAGCGAGTAAGAAAAGATAGAGAGAACACAATAAAATAGAACATCCACATCAATTAAAATATTTTCAAAGGGATTACAAAAATAACCCAGTTTTACAAAACATACCTGTTGACACTTCATTTTTGGCCAATTTCATTTTAGAAAATTTTAGAAAGTCTATAAAATTCAAAAAATTAAAAATCAACTTTGGAGACCTTGTCCAAGGCTGGGAAACCAATTTTGAACAAAAAATAATTTTTCATATTTTCAGCATTTTCCTGCATTTTATTTTCAAAAATTATAAAAAATCAAGAAAAAATGAAAAAATTGTAAAATCAACTTTGGAAGCCTTCGCAAAGCCTAGGCAACCATTTTGGAATAAAAAATATTTTTCCTTATTTTTCGCATTTTTTAATATTTTTAGAAATTTAAAAATACTAAAAAATTAATAAAAAAAATAGCATTTGAGGCCACAAAAATACAAAAAAGTAGTTAATATTTTTATTTTAATTTTCTATTCATTTTGGCTAAAGAAATTTTGAAAAATTCAATCTGGAATTGATGGTTACTTTATTAATCTCATTTTCGGATTATTGAAAAAATTCTAGAAATTTCATTTCAGCCCTGTAAATTTTCGTTTTTTGAATTTTTGAAGTCGTGTCATCCCCCTCTATTTTTGAAAATTACATTCCAGTCCAACGGTTCACTGAATTGTCCAATTTAGCAAAAAGGACCAAAACCTAATTTGAACATTTTCAAATTAGTCCTTAAAAATACTCAAAATGCAATTAAAACTTTTCTAGGAAACGAATTGAAAATCAAGGCACGTCACCCCCTAGCTTTTGGTCATGTCAATTTTTGCAAAAAGGTCATCTTGAGTTTGGATTTTGCGAAATGGGCCCTCAGGTCAAAATTGAAAATTAGGGTTTTTATGCAAATTCTTAGAAATCTGTGGGAGAAAACCTATTTTTTAATGGAACTGATGTCCCGGAGTCCAATTTTAAGGTTTAATTTGGAAAAATTTGAATTTTTAAGGGCTAATTTCTTATTTTGGGCGCATTGGGTCAATCAGGTCGGACTGGATCCGACCTGAATGCTATTCATCATCCTCCACATTTGATAGTTCATGCACAGAGGGAGAATGAGAAGCAACCATGCCGTTTTTGCGTCCCGTCTAAGCCTATCGGAGCTCCGATTGAGCAAACGGAGATTGCCCAAATGCCGGCATACCGAACGTCACATGATTAAGGCTTTGAGCACGTGCGAATCAAAGGCAGTTAAAGGCTCCCAAGCGCATCTTTTTAAAATTTGGAGTATAAAAACCGAGGCATCTTTTTGTTGCAGGGGTTTTTGGGGAGTGCTAGAGATTCTTACTCATTTGATTCGGGAGAGAGAGCTATCAAAAGGAGAGGAGAGAGAGAGAGAGAGAGAGAGAGAGAGAGAGAGAGAGAGAGAGAGAGAGAGAGAGAGAGAGAGAAAAGGAGGCTGTGAGAGATTGCCACTTTTGGAGGTTAGAGCTCACATAGTGGGAGCTCGGCAAAGAGGATCTAGAGGCCGCCCAGTCACAGGATCACCTTGAGAAGCTTCCTCGTTACCTAAGGAAGCGACGGAGTCAGCTCTGATCACCTATAAGCCCTAGAAAGGTGAGTTAGCATCTCAAGCTTTTCCCCGGTGCTCACATAGCATTTGATGATTCTAGCTATCATTCTTCAAGATTTGTGAGGCGTTTTCATCCTTAGCTCACCCTAAGCCTGGTTCCATCTCTATTTTGCATCGAAATTGCGAGAAAACCTCGAGTCGAATCACTTCTCAGTCACGGTTACATTGCGACTTGGCCAGCTGAATTTGGCAATCGCAAGCTCAATCAGAGCTTGAGGTAAGCTTTCTAAACTTTCAAGGATGCTTCTCTGTGATGCAATTGAATAGTTATGGTCGGCATTGCTGATTGGATCTACCATGGCTGTGGCTGTGTGAGTTTCAAATATGATGTTTTAACCATTAGATCTTGCTTGAATTTAGATATGTTGATCTGGAATAGATTAAGAGTTGATTAGCGTCGGGAATAGGTCGATCAGAGTTAGTTTCGCCACTAGATCGCCGCTGGGGAGTCTCGGCTGTCCGTCATACCTTAGCCTAATGAAGATGACGAAGTTCAGTCAGCAGGTTGACTTGGTCAATTTGACGTGGCGCTAACATGGTGAGCCACATCATATACCACATCAGCACGTTGACCCGGTCAAAGGTTGACGTGGACGCTACGTCGGCTCGATGGTTATAATAAATTAAATAGAATAACAGAATTGATCGTACGATAAGGGGTTAGCCACGTGTCCGAATCTGGCGTTTTCTGAGAACAAAAATATTTATTCGATTTTTTTAATCATTTCCAGAAACAAAAAATTAATGGACAGTCAAGATCCAGTCTACCCTCAATGTCAACCGTTGGATCTGTTATGTCGAATGGACGGTAGGGATCGAGTCTAGAGTTTTGATCTAGGCCGTAGATATTAGTATGAGTAATGGATGGCTTAGATTAGTTCAACTTGAGGCCTCGACCGTTAGATCTTTAGTTCATTTGGACGGCTTGGATTTAGTCTTAGGATTGATCTTAGCTGTAGATTTGGTATGAAGGATAGACGGACCAATTGGCGACAGTGGATAGCTCTCAACGTAGATTAAAACCTAGGCGGGAAAATGAATAATAGAATAAAAAATCAAAATAATTCAAAAATTCAAAAATTGAGTCCTAAAACTACGTCGTTTTGAGTTGGGTTTAGGATAGTGGGCCTTGGGCCGAGTCTAGGTAGTGGGTCAAGTTCATCCTACCCGGTCCGTATAATAGAAAATAATAATAAAAAAGAAAAAATCCTGGAAAATATAAAAATATATAAAAAATTAGAAAAAATTAGAAAAAAAAAAGAAGAAGAGAAACCAAAAACTGTGTCGTTTTAATTTAGGCCAAACTCGAGTGGGTTAGTCCGGGTTTTCGGCCGTGGGCTGAGTCAGTCGAACTGATTCGAAATATTCAAAAAAATATAATAATATAAAAAATCCAAAATCCAAAAAAAACATAAAGAAATCCATAAAACTCATAAAAAAATTCAAAAAAATATAAAAATGAAAAAAATTTAGAAAATATAGAAAATTAAAAAAAATAGGGGAAAATACTAGAAATATCGAGAAAAAAATTCTGCAAGTGTCACAAAAAAATGGCAAAATTTCTTAAAAGTCTTAGAAAATCTAAAAAAATTCTAAAAATTCTAAAAAAATAAAAAGAACTCCTAAAAAAATCAGAAAAAATCATCAAAAATATGAAAATTATGAATATCTACATCCAAATGGTTTGACCCATTTTCACATTTTTTATTTTCTGAGCCTTCGAAAATTACCATTTCGCCCTTCTGGTCAATCTAACCTGAACTCTTCTAAATCACAATTAAGGCTCAGAAAATAAAATGTGAAAATGGGTCAAACCATTTGGATGTAGATTTTCATAATTTTCATTTTTGATGATTTTTTCTGAATTTTTTTAGGAGTCTTTTATTTTTTAGAATTTTTAGAATTTTTTAGAATTTCTAAGACTTTTAAGAAATTTGCCATTTTTTGTGACACTTGCAGAATTTTTTTTCTCGATATTTCTAGTATTTTCCCTATTTTTTTTAAATTTTCTATATTTTCTAAATTTTTTTCATTTTTATATTTTTTGAATTTTTTATGAGTTTTATGGATTTCTTTATTGTTTTTTGGATTTTTGGATTTTTTATATTATTATTATTTTATGAATATTTCGAATCAGTTCGGACTGACTCAGCCCACGGCCGAAACCCGGACTAAACCCACTCGAGTTTGGCCTAAATTAAAACGACACAGTTTTTGGTTTTCTCTTCTCTTTTTTTTTCTAATTTTTCTAATTTTTTATATATTTTATATTTTCCAGGATTTTTCTTTTTTATATTATTTTCTATTATACGGACCGGGTAGGATGAACTTGACCCACTACCTAGACTCGGCCCAAGGCCCACTATCCTAAACCCAACTCAAACGACGTAGTTTTAGGACTCAATTTTTGAATTTTTGAATTATTTTGATTTTTTATTCTATTATTCATTTTCCCGCCTAGGTTTTAATCCTACGGTTGAGAGCTATCCACTGTCGCCAATTGGTCCGTCTATCCTTCATACCAAATCTACAGCTAAGATCAATCCTAAGACTAAATCCAAGCCGTCCAAATGAAACTAAGATCTAACGGTCGAGGCCTCAAGTTGAACTAATCTAAGCCATCCATTACTCATACTAATATCTACGGCCTAGATCAAAACTCTAGACTCGATCCCTACCGTCCATTCGACATAACAGATCCAACGGTTGACATTGAGGGGTAGACTGGATCTTGACTGTCCATTAATTTTTGTTTCTGGAAATGATTAAAAAATCGAATAAATATTTTTGTTCTCAGAAAACGCCAGATTCGGACACGTGGCTAACCCCTTATCGTACGATCAATTCTGTTATTCTATTTAATTTATTATAACCATCGAGCCGACGTAGCGTCCACGTCAACCTTTGACCGGGTCAACGTGCTGATGTGGTATATGATGTGGCTCACCATGTTAGCGCCACGTCAAATTTGACCAAGTCAACCTGCTGACTGAACTTCGTCATCTTCATTAGGCTAAGGTATGACGGACCCGAGACTCCCCAGCGGCGATCTAGTGGCGAAACTAACTCTGATCGACCTATTCCCGACGCTAATCAACTCTTATCTATTCCAGATCAACATATCTAAATTCAAGCAAGATCTAATGGTTAAAACATCATATTTGAAACTCACACAGCCACAGCCATGGTAGATCCATCAGCAATGCCGACCATAACTATTCAATTGCATCACAGAGAAGCATCCTTGAAAGTTTAGAAAGCTTACCTCAAGCTCTGATTGAGCTTGCGATTGCCAATTCAGCTGGCCAAGTCGCAACGTAACCGTGACTGAGAAGTGATTCGACTCGAGGTTTTCTCGCAATTTCGATGCAAAATAGAGATGGAACCAGGCTTAGGGTGAGCTAAGGATGAAAACGCCTCACAAATCTTGAAGAATGATAGCTAGAATCATCAAATGCTATGTGAGCACCGGGGAAAAGCTTGAGATGCTAACTCACCTTTCTAGGGCTTATAGGTGATCAGAGCTGACTCCGTCGCTTCCTTAGGTAACGAGGAAGCTTCTCAAGGTGATCCTGTGACTGGGCGGCCTCTAGATCCTCTTTGCCGAGCTCCCACTATGCGAGCTCTAACCTCCAAAAGTGGCAGTCTCTCACAGCCTCCTTCTTCTCTCTCTCTCTCTCTCTCTCTCTCCTCTCTCTCTCTCCTCTCTCTTCTGATAGCTCTCTCTCCCGAATCAAATGAGTAAGATCTCCAGCACTCCCCAAAAACCCCTGCAACAAAAAGATGCCTCGGTTTTTATACTCCAAATTTAAAAAAGATGCGCTTGGGAGCCTCTAACGCCTTTGATTCGCACGTGCTCAAAGCCTTAATCATGTGACGTTGGGTATGCCGGCATTTGGGCAATCTCCGTTTGCTCAATCGGAGCTCCGATAGGCTTAGACGGGACGCAAAAACGGTATGGTTGCTTCTCATTCTCCCTCTGTGCATGAACTATCAATGTGGAGGATGATGAATAGCATTCAGGTCGGATCCAGTCCGACCTGATTGACCCAATGCGCCCAAAATAAGAAATTAGCCCCTTAAAAATTCAAATTTTTCCAAATTAAACCTTAAAATTGGACTCCGGGACATCAGTTCCATTAAAAAATAGGTTTTCTCCCACAGATTTCTAAGAATTTGCATAAAAACCCAATTTTCAATTTTGACCCGAGGGCCCATTTCGCAAAATCCAAACTCAAGATGACCTTTTTGCAAAAATTGACATGACCAAAAGCTAGGGGGTGACGTGCCTTGATTTTCAATTCGTTTCCTAGAAAAGTTTTAATTGCATTTTGAGTATTAAGGACTAATTTGAAAATGTTCAAATTAGGTTTTGGTCCTTTTTGCTAAATTGGACAATTCAGTGAACCGTTGGACTGGAATGTAATTTTCAAAAATAGAGGGGGATGACACGACTTCAAAAATTCAAAACAAAATTTACAGGGCTGAAATGAAATTTCTAGAATTTTTTCAATAATCCGAAAATGAGATTAATAAAGTAACCATCAATTCCAGATTGAATTTTTCAAATTTCTTTAGCCAAAATGAATAGAAAATAAAATAAAAATATTAACTACTTTTTTGTATTTTTGTGGCCTCAAATGCTATTTTTTATTAATTTTTTAGTATTTTTTAATTTCTAAAATATTAAAAAATGCGAAAATAAGGAAAAATATTTTTTATTCCAAAATGGTTGCCTAGGCTTTGCGAAGGCTTCCAAAGTTGATTTTACAATTTTTTCATTTTTTCTTGATTTTTTATAATTTTTGAAAATAAAATGCAGGAAAATGCTGAAAATATGAAAATTATTTTTTGTTCAAAATTGGTTTCCCAGCCTTGGACAAGGTCTCCAAAGTTGATTTTTTAATTTTTTGAATTTTTATAGACTTTCTAAAATTTCTAAAATGAAATTGGCCAAAAATGAAGTGTCAACAGGTATGTTTTGTAAAACTGGGTTATTTTTGTAATCCCTTTGAAAATATTTTAATTGATGTGGATGTTCTATTTTATTGTGTTCTCTCTATCTTTTCTTACTCGCTATCCCTGTTATGCATGTTGTCTAGGGAAGTGTCTCGTTTCCTCCGTACTTGACTCAAGAGTTGAGTGTTGGTCGGCGACCATCCTGGGAGTCACAAAGCTTATCGCTCGTTTCGAGGCTTGACGGTGGTGTCACGTGGCCGTTGGGAACGGGGCATTACATCACCATCCGAAGTGCTATCAAAGCTAATCAGCTCGATCAAAGACTATTTGAGGCTTGGAGTGATAAGGTAGTTAGATAGAGAGACCACTAAGTTTGGACTAGGATTGGGGCATGTTGCATGCTGATTGAGTGGCGCATGTGCTTGTTGGTTAAAACTGCTTGCTTTAGTTGTTACCGAGATGCGGTGTTAGTTGTTTTACTATTGAGCTGCTAAACTGTAGGTGCGTCTGGACCCGAGGTAAGAGCCTAGTCCCTCTTGTGGTGTGTTAATAGTGCCCTATTGTGATTGAATGTGGGTCGCCATTGTTGTGATGTATTGCTTAGATGCTGCTAGACCTTGAGTAGTGGTTTAGATCTCTAATTCTTGGATGGAATTATAGTAGGTCTAGGCAGTAAGATCTGGGAGTATGAGTAATCGGGGTAGAAGATTAGGTAGAGTGTCTAGCTCGAATGCTCAGGCTTTAGTGAACCCAAGGATAGAAGGGTTTATGAGAGCACTGGAGGAAATAGGGAATTGATAGGCGGGCAGGCTTAAGAAAGAGCTGCCACTATGGCCCAAGCTGCTGAAGCAGCAGTAGCTGCTGTGAAAGGTACAAATAAAAAATGGACATGGAAATGGAGCGCGTCATATACATCAGTTAGTTGAACAATTCCTGAAGCTAAAGCCATCCGAGTTTGATGGGACTGGAGGACCTAAAGTAGCCTCCCTTTGGATTAAAAAGTTGGAAAAAACGTTTGCCTTGCTGGGTACTCAGAAGAAGAAAAAGTCACGTTGGCAGTGTACCAACTACAGAGTACAGCAGATGACTAGTGGAAGGCCACCCAAGAAGGGTCTTTCCGGAAGGTGTAGCACTAATTGGACGGCCTTCCGCGAGGCTTTTAATGGCAAGTACTTCTCTGAGGCTACCGAGGAAAGAAGATGGAGGAATTTCTGTGGCTTCGCTAAGGGCAGATGACTGTGGACCAATATAAAGGTGAATTTTCAAGGCTATCGAAGTTTGCGAGGAGGATGATAGAAAATCCTTGGGATAAGACGAGGAGGTTTTGAGAAGAACTGATGCTAGAACTCAAGAGTTAGCTGATAGCCCTAGCTTTGAGGAGACTATAGTGAGATGTATGAAAGGGCTCAAGCGATTAAGTAAGACTTGACTGAAATAGCAACTGCATCTGGATCACGATTTGTGCCAGGAAGGGACAACATGAACTTTGGCAAGAGGCCCATGATGGATCATTGAAGGTTTGTCCCTCCTGCTTGAAGAGATCTGAGAAAACCATCTCATGTTGCTGGCATGGCATGTAGAGCCTGTGGAAGGAAACATAGGAATGGTCCTTGCTAGAGTAGGATGGGAGCGCGTTATGGATGCGAGCAAATAGGGCATCTAGTGAAGAACTATCCAAAGAGGGCCCCAAGACCACATTTCTAGTCGCAACGACCACAAGCAAACACAAGTAGGAACAGCTCCGCAGAACAATCTAACCAACTACCAGCGCAAACAAAGGTCTATGTCGTGGCATGCAAGGAAGCAGAGAATGCGTCGGGCATGATCACATGTACCTTTTTCTCTATGATCATGCTGCAAATGCTTTGTTTAACCCGGAGCATCGCATTCATTTGTGTTTGAGCAGTTTGTTAAGTTGGCGAGTATAGAACTGAAACTGTTGGATATAATGTTGCATGTTACCACCCCGTTAAAGGATAAGGTATTTGTCATGTTAAGATGTGAGAGTTGTAAGATAGCTTTTGGCGATAGGGAAGAGCTGATAGACTTGGCAATGTTACCTATATTTGACTTTGATGTGATAATTAGGATGAACTGTTAGTTAAGCATGGTGCTGTGATAGACTGTGGTAACAGGATGATCCAACTTAATCCAATGGATTATCATAGATACGAATTTTTAGGGAACTGAGAAGGAACCTCGATCTCTTGGATTTCGTCGTTGGAAGCAACTAAGTTGCTGGACAAGGGGTTTAAAGGTTTTCGGGAGTCTGTGACTGATCCGTTCTAAGGAAGTAAGGCTTAAGGATGTGCCAGTGGCGCGAGATTTTCCAGACGTTTTCCCTGAAGAATTACTTGGTTTACCACCAGAAAGAGAAGTGGAGTTTGTATTGAGTTGGCCCCAAGAACAGAGCCAGTCTCTAAGGCACCTATAGGATGGCATTGTCAAAATTGAAGGAGCTTAAGGTGGCAAATGCAAGAGTTGTTGGATAAACGATTCATCTGACCAAGTGCGTCACTATGGGGAGCTGCAGTGTTATTTGTAAGAATAAAGGATGGTTCACTATATTTGTGCATCAATTACAAGCAGCTGAACCAAGTGACGATTAAGAATAAGTATCCGCTACGAGGATTGACGATCTGTTTGACCAGTTGGAAGGAGAGTCCGTGTTCTCGAAGATTGACATGAGGATGGGTTATTATCAGCTAAGGATCAAGACAAGGATATACCCAAAACAGCGTTACGACGAGATATGGGCATTCTGAGTTTACGGTCATGCCTTTTGGATTGATAAATACCCCAGTTGCTTTCATGGACATGATGATTGAGTGCTTAAGGAATTTTTAGATCAGTTCCTCATCGTGTTCATCGACGATATCCTAGTATATTCGGGAGCTCTGAGGACCATGAGTGACGCCTAGAGATCATTTTACGGACCATAAAAGAGCACTCGCTTTACGCCAAGTTCAGTAAGCATGAATTTTGGCCCATCGAGTGGTATTTCTTAGACACATCTTCTCTGGCGAATGAATATCTGTAGACTCGTCAAAGATTGAAGCCATTGAGAAGTGGCCAAGACCGACGTCTGTAACGGAAGTGCGAAGTTTCTTAGGTCTAATGGGTTACTACAGACGCTTCGTGGAAAGGCTCTTCGTGATAACTGGTCCCTTAACATGTCTGTTGAAGAAGGAAACGAAGTTTGAATGGACAGATAAATGCAAGGAGAATTTCCAAGATCTTAAGGTAAATTGACGATCGCGCTAGTGTTGACAATTCCGTTAGGACCTGAGGATTTGAGATTTATAGTGATACATCGTTAAGAGGACTGGGATATGTCTTGATGCAACATAGATAGGTTATGGCATATGCATCTCGACAGATGAGGCCTCATGAATGAATTACCTGACGCACGACCTGAAATTAGCAGGTATAGTGTTTGCACTTAAGATCTAGAGACATTATCTGGTTGGAGAAAGGTTCCAGATCTACATGGATCACCAGAGCTTTAAAATACCTATTTCTCAGAAGGAGTTGAACAGGAGGCAGCAACGTTGGATGGAACTGTTGAAGGATTATGACTGTGACATTCTTTACTACCCTGGAAAGGCTAACAAGGTAGCCGATGCCCTCAATCAGAAACGAGCATCACACACATGTCGGGCCAAGGAATGGCTCC
>JAGVVM010009346.1:0-14969 GCA_019149425.1 Psidium friedrichsthalianum
AATCGAAACCTTGGGTATTTGCTAGTCTGTCTTCCTGTGATATCAAGTTACAGTGGCAGCCAGAAATTAAATTTGCACAACAAAACAGCACAGACTACCAACACAATGACTGGAATTTTGATTCAACGTACAATTGGAGCTCTTTCTCCCCAGCAATAATAAGACTTGCTATGGCAAGAAACGCAATAGCTAGAATCGGGCCGCTGTATAGCAAGAAAATGCTTCCTGCATGGTTTTAAGCACCAAAATGAGGCGACAATGACTGCTAATCATGCGAAGTCAGGGTAAGGGACAGCAAGGCTGAACCTGTAATGCCATATACGCTTCCACTGCTGCTCTAGTCCAATTTCTTGTGAACTTCTCCGCGACTCTGAGGGGGAAGCAAACATGACCGCAACCCAGAAAATGAAGAAGAGCCACATGGCGATGTTGAGAACCCATTTGACCAATGAAGGGGTGCGAAACGAGGTGGCTTCTCGACATCGGTAGGGTTGAGCAGCAGAGGCTCATTAGCAGAGTGCTTTTTAGCCATGACAAGAGATATGATGATGGAGGGTATTCTGGAGCAGCCTAGGCTAAAGACATGGATATATATACACAGAACCTCACAGAGAATTTGAGGACGTCTCCAAGTCCAAATTATGTGGAACCATACAACAATAAGGAATTTGGCATGGCATACATCAGTTAGGAGAATTCAAACCACTCACATCACAATCTTAGCATCGCCTCTGAGAAGAAACCATATCCCGTCGCGATGCATACAGAATGAGCAGGTGGCGTCGTCTTGCCATTCTGTGGTTGAGACGGTGGACACCATGATTCTCCATACATGAAGAAGAGGACATATCAGTCGCCGCTCAACCGTACTGGGTGCATTTTGTTCTCTACCAGTCAAGCTGATAAAGGATCCTCTCTTTGCTTTTCCCCTCTTGGTTCTACCAAATATGACGATGAAGAAGTGAACAACAAAACCAGGTCCACAAAAAATGGGAATTGACAGGGTAATTACTGATCGTTGGTTGTCTCATCCGGAATTATCCTCCTACAGAGAAACGATCAGGTCCACTCAATTACATGCGTACCCGAGAACTTGCATTGTCACGTCATCCTTCTTCACATAATCAGCCGTATGGGTGGGTCACATTTACGCAAGTGCCAGCTCGCTCGAGCGATAGGAAACTTGACGAATACGACCCAGCAACCTGCGGCCTTTGTTCGACCAGCAACCTCCGGTCTTTGAAGCCGATGATGAGCTTGAATTGTACACTTCTTCGCAATTTGCAGTAAAAAAAAAAAAATGCAATCTTTGGCTTTTCGACTCGAGAAAGAAAAGAATTTGATTGACCCAGTGAACGAGAAAAGGATACCTCTTTGATTTTTCAAGAGACTTGCAAAGCATTATGTACGATTTCGAACGACTTTAAGCTACACGGACCTCCATTGAAGCTGAATTTTTCACTGATCCTAGTTAACTTTCACATGTCAGCAGTATCAAGTCAAATCTCGAAGACGCGAACATTCAATGAACGATTTTTGTGCATTACTACAAAAACCCTGGGCTCCTTTTCGGTCACAAAATCTAAAGATATTTTTCTTTTCTGGGGTTTCGACGAGACGTGTAGATTGGACGACCGTGTTTGGTTCTGATTCCCGGTCATTTTCGGCGTCCTTAATTTGATCCACTTTGACATAATATCCCTCGTCTTGCCTCAGTTTTGTGTATTCAATGGTCATGATCGTTGTTAGACCGGTGCACACACAAATTATGGCCATTTGGGAACTCCCATCAATGAAAAAGGCTCGATAGTGGAATGAGCACCATTAGCGAAACAACGTCCAACAGACATCCGAGGGCGTCTCCCGTAGAAGATCCGGACTGACTAGGAGACCGATCAAGTAGCTTCGCAATGAGACAGTTACGATGACATCTGATCCGGTATAATTAGGATGACACTCCTTGTCTACGGTACATCGCATTATTAGCATCGGCTTACCGATGCTCCCAGTTGGATCGGTCGACTGCGAGTTTGGCACGGGCGAGGTAGGAGAGCCGTTACAAAGTTGCTACGATCGAAACTATGGCTGTTGAAATGGAAGACAGGGCCAAGTGACCCCCTCCTTAATTCTGAGACCTGCTTGTTTGGCACCACTCGACTGAAGAGTCGCCGGGCAGCACGCGATCACGCCGATATCAACGTTGCCCCAGCGCTCGGACACTGATTTAAAGATTTCTGCACAGAGTGGTACAAGAAATCAATGCATGGAATCCCATCGGTCCAGCAAAGCATCAACAGTACTCGGTTCTTTAACTAATAATGAGATCATTCAACTCGAAACAAGCAAAGAACATCATCTCCCCAGTGACCTGGCAAAAGAATACCTTCAAAGTTCGGTCTAGCTCCGAAATGTATACTCCTCGAAACTGCGGGATCTTCTGGGACGAACGTAGTCCTGCATTATATTCACATGGGCACTCTCACTCCGCTGCGACCTGTTGCCCTTCTCGCCATCCTCGGCTTCCTCTGCAGCAAGGATCCTTCTTTCCCAGCGATGCCACAAATAGATGACAGGGCCTCCAAATATGACTACACTCGCAAGCATGCATCCTACAAACAAGAGGCCCCTGTACCACCATGGGACTACGTTCATAGGGTTTATGTAGAAGATGTCCAGGAGGGCCATCGATACAGCAAAGCCGACCACGGACGAGACGACATTGACATATAGTCCAGACCACATATGGTTTCCCGTACCGACTAGAATGGGCATGCCTCTTCCCATAATGGAGGCGACATGGAACAGCTAAAGCCCTCGTTGTTGTTACCTTCTTCCTGCATCATAACCACACTTAGCCCTATCAGATTTAAAATTCAAAACTGGAATAGTAGAGAAAACTTCACCGATCTGAGGCAAATTGTGTGTCAAAGACACAAGTCGAATTTACCAATGGAGGATCTGATTCCTGAGTGACGTAAACACAAGCTTCAAGATCAAGTCCATCCGAAAGGTTAGGGCAGATCAACTCCATATCCAGAGTGGAAAGTAGATGAAGCTCATCGGATTTCTTGATGGGCCAAATGACAAAGACGTTCCTCTCGGTAAGCATGGTTTCCCTTGCTTTCTGAGAGGGAGGATGTCACGCAAGATGGCCAAAAAGGGGGATACCCCACTGCCACCAGCGACTGGAATGAGGTTTCCGTATCTACCAGAGAAAATAAGCTCAAGTAAGAATCTGCTGTAAAGAGGGTGGAAATAGTCACAAAGTGACGAATTTGTGGTCCTGATGGTGAAAAAATCAAATTGAATTGCATGAACTTTAGATCCGTCCTTAAAGGTTAGGATATGCTTCATGCACTATTGCCTTTTTCACCGTTGTTATGGAAGACGTATCCGGCGAAATAGTCCACACACAAGTCAGATGGTAAGGTGATTCATGCCCATAAGGACCTTCTGTAGAGGCATTTATTTTGGAACAGATTGATCAGGCAGCGCTCTTTCCCTTCTGCACCGCACATCTGGAATACATCACTCTTCATTTGCCTGTCCACTCCCCTATGGCCATCACGAGAACGTAGATACGATTATCCCCAGCCAAAGGACTAGAAGAAACACTGAAGGATGCCATTGAAGCCATGACAATTCCCCAATCTGAAGGAGACGAAGCTCAGTGCATTGTACCTCAGATCTGCATTGCCAGCAGAAAGCAGACTTATATATTTGAACATTCTTCGAAAGGGTGTACAAAGCAATTTATGACGATCCACAGATGAAAAAAGAAAACTAGAATAATTAGTACTTTGCTGGCTTTGAGGAGACCAATTCTACAGTTTCACAAGGAGGCACCTCACTGAAATCACGTCCACAGTCCTTCGCGATTGGCAGAATCTCAGAAACCAGTCGATCATGAAGAGGAAAATCCTTCGGCGGCCATACTTAATATGAATCTCCGACATGCAGAGCCAGAAGGAGCACCAAGACAGAACAATAACTCGAATTGCTTCTTCCTCGCTGGGGCATTGATGTCACCCATATCAGCAGACCAGCCAAAAGAGTGATAACACCGGGTAGATTGGAAACCCATCATCTGTCCACTCCAGCATCTGAATGAAACATTCTTGTTCATGAATTAAGAACTTTGGCATAACCAAGTTCGGTTCTATGTCTACATGATGCAAACAGAAAGTTACCGTGGAGACTGGTCACAATCAATTATCAATAGACATTTGGTTGGAGCTATAAATTGTTTGGTTATGCATTCTCATCCCGTGTTTTTCTCATGACTTGCACAGATGGTGCTTAACTTCTTGATCATGAAACCAGACAAATGACAAAGATGTAGCTGATCGGAGTGGAAAACGAAGAAGGATAACTAATTAAGCAAAGCAACCAAGTTCTGGGGCGTACTTTGTCTAGCAGCACACCTTGCAGCACCCATATAGTTATGTAGCATAGCCCGTGGAGAGTGACGAAGAACGTTGTGAGATGTCCAAGCCAGACATGATACCGGGTTGCTTGCTCGAAGGGGACGTCTGTGATGCGAAGAAGAACAGATCCCCTAGTGATTGGGAGGAAGAGAAACCCCAGCAGAACATCAAGATGGAACCAAGGTGAAGTCCCGAACGTTTCTTAAATCTCCAACCCGCGAAAAGCAATCAAATACGCGACGGAACGGCCTTGTTTACTAAGAATCGGAAAGATGCAATTAACTCATTAACACTCGAGATTCTTTAAGTGAATTAGTCCTACAATTTCCCATCGGAAGGTGCTTGGAGCGCCTCCCATAAATGGTCGAGAATCTCCGTGGCGTAAGCATACACAACCCACAAAGCAAACAGAACAAAGAGGCCCATTCCAATAAACTCAGCTGCCGAGACTACTCCGAATGGTCCATCGACCAGGACGGGAAATGTCCGCGGTCGGACCCTTGGCTGTTCGCTAGCCTTGTTCCTGTATAGTATGGAAAGAATTAGTATTTAATGTAAAATTAGTAATTTGAGTGTTCTCCACAAATACCCTAAGCTTGTAAACCTGTCAATTGTTTGCGTGCCATTAAATTAGTAATCTGACTGTAAATTTAATGGAAATTCGCGAAGGGTAAATTTTTTAAGGATATACCAATTTGACTGTAAAATTTAATAGAAATTAGCGAATGGTAAATTTTTTAAGGTATACCAATTTGGGATTTTTGATGGTTAAAAAAATAGCTTGGAATAAATTTATCACATGTGTATCGGTTTAATATTTTTTATGTTCAAAAAAATATTTTTGGGTAAATTTATCACTCGTGTACCAATTTAGATTTTATAGTAAAATAATTTTTTTGGATAATTTTTTTACCTGTGTACTAATTTTGTGTTTTTTTTGTGGTAAAAAAATATTTTGGAGTAAATTTGTCACTTGTATATCAATTTGGAGCTTTTATGATAAAAAAATTATTTTGAGGTAAATTTATCACTTGTGTACCAATTTAGGGATTTTTTTATAGTAAAATAATTATTTAGGGATAAATTTTTTACTTGTGTACTAGTTTTGTGTTTTTTTGTGGTAAAAAATATTTTGGAGTAAATTTGTCACTTTGTATATCAGTTTGGATTTTTTATGGTCAAAATATTATTTTAGAATAAATTTATCATTTGTGTATCATTTGGAGAATTTTGTGAAAAACTTAGTTTGCGCTAAATCAAGCGTATTAGTTTTTGGGGTTTTTTTTTCTAGTATTAGCCCTTATTTTTATTGACTATAACCTAATTTCCTAAAATCCCAAATTTTAGGTCCACTTTCAAATCTACCCCGATCTTTTTATCTTCTAAAAAAATTCCCAACTTTTTATTTTGAGTCCCAAATCTATCCTCGCCGTCCAAGTCGCTGTTGGTTACCCAACATTGCACGCCTCACAGGGCAATATAAATGAAAGAAAAAGAAAAACTGAGAACGAAAAAGAGAGAAGAAACTAAAAAGAAAAACTGAGAGAGGGAGGCCGCCATGGCCGCTCGAGCTTCCAACTTCCGACGGCTAGCTTCGGGCTCATGTCGGCCATGGTCGTTGGAGTTTCGAGCCACGAAGCTCGCGGAGGCCATAGCCACTCAAACTTCAGGCGCATGATGACTAAGCAGACAACGGGAGCAGACGAAACTTTGTTTTTGTTGACTTTCTGGAAACAGAGCTCTGTTTTTGTTGTGATTTGAGTTGGCGTGTTTGCGAATTTGATTTGCAAAATGCTCTGGATGTATCCCGATGTTTGCAGTTCAAATTCGATCCGTGTTAGCCAGTATCTTTCAAGAGTGTGAATTGGGTTGTGAATTAACTTGCAGTAGAGCAAAATGATGGCGTCGCTCTCGCTTGCTTGTCTGATTGCCCATATTAACCCTCAAAGAATTGCCTGCCGCGACTCTCGCTTTCAGTGGCTTCATTCTCGCAAATTTTGGCTCGAGGTCTCACCATTGAAGGCTACCAGTGATTCTAGGCAACGTCTTCCCATTCTCATGTCGCCTGCCCAGCGCAGGTGAGTGGTCACATATGGCCATGGTCGTCGTCACCCCTCTCTCCCCCCTCGCTCGTCCCCATCTATATCTGCTAGCGTGCTTGGCTCGGTCATCACATGCTCGCGGCAGCCATGGCCATGGCCGTCAACCTTCGTGCTCGCTGCGGCCGGAAGCTTGGAGATTGAGCTGCCATGCCACCACGAGCTTAGAGCTTGAGGGGCCACGGCGCCTGCTCTTTCTCTCTCTCTAAGTTTTCTTTTTCTTTTTTCGTTTTTGTTTTTACTTTTACTTTTACTTTTTCTTTTCCTTCTCTTTTCGTTTTTTGGTGGAATTTTCCTTCTCTTTCAACCTTTCATTTTTTCTTTTCTATTTCAATTTATGTTTCTTTGTGTGCGTCATTACACACATATGCCACGTTGGATGACTAATACTGACTTGGATGACAAGCATAGATTTGGGACACAGAAATGAAAGTTGAGGATTTACTTTGAGATGAAAAAACTCGAGGTAAATTTGCAACTAGACCCAAAGTTGGGATTTTTTAGGGAATTAGATAGACTTTTTTATGAAATTGTCAATTGTTTTTTTTTTGTGCGACTTGCCAACTTTTCTCTAATTAAATTAACTACTATTATTTGAGTTACTAACTCTTATATAAGTTGCTTATTAACCTTTATTTGACTTCCTATGCCAAATCACTTTTTATTGAGCCACTTTTATTCGTCTTACTTACCAACCATTTTCTACGATTGAATTTTGAGATATTTGAGGTAGTTGCCAATGTTTATTTAGTTTGGTGCTTTAAATCACCAACTTCTCTTATATCTAACAAAGAAAAACTAATCTTACTAAATACCAACTTTATTTAACTTTCTTATTCACACTCTAAATTTATGAACAATTGTATTGGATTGTCCAACTTTATTTAGTAATTTATCAGTTTATTACCATCTAAGTTACCCAATAGAAAAAGAAGTGCAATAAAAGAAATCAAATAACATTGATATAATCAATGTTTTATTTGATTTCTTTTATTGCACTTCTTTTTCTATTGGGTAACTTAGATGGTAATAAACTGATAAATTACTAAATAAAGTTGGACAATCCAATACAATTGTTCATAAATTTAGAGTGTGAATAAGAAAGTTAAATAAAGTTGGTATTTAGTAAGATTAGTTTTTTCTTTGTTAGATATAAGAGAAGTTGGTGATTTAAAGCACCAAACTAAATAAACATTGGCAACTACCTCAAATATCTCAAAATTCAATCGTAGAAAATGGTTGGTAAGTAAGACGAATAAAAGTGGCTCAATAAAAGTGATTTGGCATAGGAAGTCAAATAAGGTTAATAAGCAACTTATATAAGAGTTAGTAACTCAAATATAGTAGTTAATTTAATTAGAGAAAAGTTGGCAAGTCGCACAAAAAAAAAACAATTGACAATTTCATAAAAAGTCTATCTAATTCCCTAAAAAATCCCAACTTTGGGTCTAGTTGCAAATTTACCTCGAGTTTTTTCATCTCAAAGTAAATCCTCAACTTTCATTTCTGTGTCCCAAATCTATGCTTGTCATCCAAGTCAGTATTAGTCATCCAACGTGGCATATGTGTGTATGACGCACACAAAGAACATAAATTGAAATAGAAAAGAAAAATGAAAGGTTGAAAGAGAAGGAAAATTCCACCAAAAACGAAAAGAGAGGAAAAGAAAAAGTAAAAGTAAAAGTAAAAACAAAAACGAAAAAAGAAAGAAAACTTAGAGAGAGAGAAAGAGCAGGCGCCCGTGGCCCCTCAAGCTCTAAGCTCGTGGTGGCATGGCAGCTCAATCTCCAAGCTTCCGGCCGCAGCGAGCACGAAGGTTTGACGGCCATGGCCATGGCTGCCGCGAGCATGTGATGACCGAGCCAAGCACGCTAGCAGATATAGATGGGGACGAGCGAGGGGGGAGAGAGGGTTGACGACGACCATGGCCATATGTGACCACTCACCTGCGCTGGGCAGGCGACATGAGAATGGGAAGACGTTGGCCTAGAATCACTGGTAGCCTTCATGGGTGAGACCTCGAGCCAAAATTTGCGAGAATGAAGCCACTGAAAGCGAGAGTCGCGGCAGGCAATTCTTTTGAGGGTTAATATGGGCAATCAGACAAGCAAGCGAGAGCGACGCCATCATTTTGCTCTACTGCAAGTTAATTCACAAACCCAATTCACACTCTTGAAAGATACTGGCTAACACGGATCGAATTTGAACTGCAAACATCGGGATACATCCAGAGCATTTTGCAAATCAAATTCGCAAACACGCCAACTCAAATCACAACAAAAACAGAGCTCTGTTTCCAGAAAGTCAACAAAAACAAAGTTTCGTCTGCTCCCGTTGTCTGCTTAGTCATCATGCGCCTGAAGTTTGAGTGGCTATGGCCTCCGCGAGCTTCGTGGCTCGAAACTCCAACGACCATGGCCGACATGAGCCCGAAGCTAGCCGTCGGAAGTTGGAAGCTCGAGCGGCCATGGCGGCCTCCCTCTCTCAGTTTTTCTTTTTAGTTTCTTCTCTCTTTTTCGTTCTCAGTTTTTCTTTTTCTTTTCATTTATATTGCCCTGTGAGGCGTGCAATGTTGGGTAACCAACAGCGACTTGGACGGCGAGGATAGATTTGGGACTCAAATAAAAGTTGGGATTTTTTTTAGAAGATAAAAAGATCGGGGTAGATTTGAAAGTGGACCTAAAATTTGGGATTTTAGGAAATAGGTTATAGTCAATAAAAATAAGGGCTAATACTAGAAAAAAAACCCCAAAAACTAATACGCTTGATTTAGCGCAAACTAAGTTTTTCACAAAATTCTCCAAACTGATACACAAATGATAAATTTATTCTAAAATAATATTTTGACCATAAAAAAATCCAAACTGATATACAAGTGACAAATTTACTCCAAATATTTTTTTACCACAAAAACACAAAACTAGTACACAAGTAAAAAATTTATCCCTAAATAATTATTTTACTATAAAAAAATCCCTAAATTGGTACACAAGTGATAAATTTACCTCAAAATAATTTTTTTATCATAAAGCTCCAAATTGATATACAAGTGACAAATTTACTCCAAAATATTTTTTTACCACAAAAAAACACAATTAGTACACAGGTAAAAAAATTATCCCAAAAAATTATTTTACTATAAAATCTAAATTGGTACACGAGTGATAAATTTACCCAAAAATATTTTTTTGAACATAAAAAATATTAAACCGATACACATGTGATAAATTTATTCCAAGCTATTTTTTTAACCATCAAAAATCCCAAATTGGTATACCCTTAAAAATTTACCATTCGCTAATTTCTATTAAATTTTACAGTCAAATTGGTATATCCTTAAAAAATTTACCCTTCGCGAATTTCCATTAAATTTTACAGTCAGATTACTAATTTAAATGGCACGCAACAATTGACAGGTTTACAAGCTTAGGGTATTTTGTGGAGAACACTCAAATTACTAATTTTACCATTAAATTACTAATTCTTTCCATACTATACAGGAACAAGGCTAGCGAACAGCCAAGGTCCGACCGCGGACATTTCCCGTCCTGGTCGATGGACCATTCGGAGTAGTCTCGGCAGCTGAGTTTATTGAATGGGCCTCTTTGTTCTGTTTGCTTTGTGGGTTGTGTATGCTTACGCCACGGAGATTCTCGACCATTTATGGGAGGCGCTCCAAGCACCTTCCGATGGGAAATTGTAGGACTAATTCACTTAAAGAATCTCGAGTGTTAATGAGTAATTGCATCTTTCCGATTCTTAGTAAACAGGCCGTTCCGTCGCGTATTTGATTGCTTTTCGCGGGTTGGAGATTTAAGAACGTTCGGGACTTCACCTTGTTCCATCTTGATGTTCTGCTTGGGGTTTCTCTTCCTCCCAATCACTAGGGGATCTGTTCTTCTTCGCATCACAGACGTCCCCTTCGAGCAAGCAACCGGTATCATGTCTGGCTTGGACATCTCACAACGTTCTTCGTCACTCTCCACGGGCTATGCTACATAACTATATGGGTGCTGCAAGGTGTGCTGCTAGACAAAGTACGCCCCAGAACTTGGTTGCTTTGCTTAATTAGTTATCCTTCTTCGTTTTCCACTCCGATCAGCTACATCTTTGTCATTTGTCTGGTTTCATGATCAAGAAGTTAAGCACCATCTGTGCAAGTCATGAGAAACACGGGATGAGAATGCATAACCAAACAATTTATAGCTCCAACCAATGTCTATTGATAATTGATTTGTGACCAGTCTCCACGGTAACTTTCTGTTTGCATCATGTAGACATAGAACCGAACTTGTTATGCCAAAGTTCTTAATTCATGAACAAGAATGTTTCATTCAGATGCTGGAGTGGACAGATGATGGGTTTCCAATCTACCGGTGTTATCACTCTTTTGGCTGGTCTGCTGATATGGGTGACATCAATGCCTCCAGCGAGGAAGAAGCAATTCGAGTTATTGTTCTGTCTTGGTGCTCCTTCTGGCTCTGCATGTCGGAGATTTCATATTAAGTATGGCCGCCGAAGGGATTTTCCTCTTCATGATCGACTGGTTTCTGAGATTCTGCCAATCGCGAAGGACTGTGGACGTGATTTCAGTGAGGTGCCTCCCTTGTGAAACTGTAGAATTGGTCTCCTCAAAGCCAGCAAGTACTAATTATTCTAGTTTTCTTTCTTTCATCTGTGGATCGTTCATAAATTGCTTTGTACACCCTTTCGAAGAATGTTCAAATATATAAGTCTGCTTTCTGCTGGCAATGCAGATCTGAGGTACAATGCACTGAGCTTCGTCTTCCTTCAGATTGGGGAATTGTCATGGCTTCAATGGCATCCTTTCAGTGTTTCTTCTAGTCCTTTGGCTGGGGATAATCGTATCTACGTTCTCGTGATGGCCATAGGGGAGTGGACAGGCAAATTGAAGAGTGATGTATTCCAGATGTGCGGTGCAGAAGGGGAAAGAGCGCTGCCTGATCAATCTTGTTCCAAAATAAATGCCTCTACAGAAGGTCCTTATGGGCATGAATCACCTTACCATCTGACTTGTGTGTGACTATTTCGCCGGATACGTCTTCCATAACAACGGTGAAAAAGGCAATAGTGCATGAAGCATATCCTAACCTTTAGGACGGATCTAAAGTTCATGCCAATTCAATTTGATTTTTTCACCATCAGGACCACAAATTCGTCACTTTGTGACTATTTCCACCCTCTTTACAGCAGATTCTTACTTGAGCTATTTTCTCTGGTAGATACGGAAACCTCATTCCAGTCGCTGGTGGCAGTGGGGTATCCCCCTTTTTGGCCATCTTGCGTGACATCCTCCCTCTCAGAAAGCAAGGAAACCATGCTTACCGAGAGGAACGTCTTTGTCATTTGGCCCATCAAGAATCCGATGAGCTTCATCTACTTTCCACTCTGGATATGGAGTTGATCTGCCCTAACCTTTCGGATGGACTTGATCTTGAAGCTTGTGTTTACGTCACTCAGGAATCAGATCCTCCATTGGTAAATTCGACTTGTGTCTTTGACACACAATTTGCCTCAGATCGGTGAAGTTTTCTCTACTATTCCAGTTTTGAATTTAATCTGATAGGGCTAAGTGTGGTTATGATGCAGGAAGAAGGTAACAACAACGAGGGCTTTAGCTGTTCCATGTCGCCTCCATTATTGGGAAGAGGCATGCCCATTCTAGTCGGTACGGGAAACCATATGTGGTCTGGACTATATGTCAATGTCGTCTCGTCCGTGGTCGGCTTTGCTGTATCGATGGCCCTCCTGGACATCTTCTACATAACCCTATGAACGTAGTCCCATGGTGGTACAGGGGCCTCTTGTTTGTAGGATGCATGCTTGCGAGTGTAGTCATATTTGGAGGCCCTGTCATCTATTTGTGGCATCGCTGGAAAGAAGGATCCTTGCTGCAGAGGAGCCGAGGATGGCGAGAAGGCAACAGTCGCAGCGGAGTGAGAGTGCCCATGTGAATATAATGCAGGACTACGTCGTCCCAGAAGATCCGCAGTTTCGAGGAGTATACATTTCGGAGCTAGACCGAACTTTGAAGGTATTCTTTTGCCAGGTCACTGGGAGATGATGTTCTTTGCTTGTTTCGAGTTGAATGATCTCATTATTAGTTAAAGAACCGAGTACTGTTGATGCTTTTGCTGGACCGATGGATTCCATGCATTGATTTCTTGTACCACTCTGTGCAGAAATCTTTAAATCAGTGTCCGAGCGCTGGGGCAACGTTGATATCGGCGTGATCGCGTGCTGCCCGGCGACTCTTCAGTCGAGTGGTGCCAAACAATGCAGGTCTCAGAATTTAAGGAGGGGGTCACTTGGCCCTGTCTTCCATTTCAACAGCCATAGTTTCGATCTGTAGCAACTTTGTAACGCTCTCCTACCTCGCCCGTGCCAAACTCGCAGTCGACCGATCCAACTGGGAGCATCGGTAAGCCGATGCTAATAATGCGATGTACCGTAGACAAGGAGTCATCCTAATTATACCGGATCAGATGTCATCGTAACTGTCTCATTGCGAAGCTACTTGATCGGTCTCCTAGTCAGTCCGGATCTTCTACGGGAGACGCCCTCGGATGTCTGTTGGACGTTGTTTCGCTAATGGTGCTCATTCCACTATCGAGCCTTTTTTCATTGATGGGAGTTCCCAAATGGCCATAATTTGTGTGTGCACCGGTCTAACAACGATCATGACCATTGAATACACAAAACTGAGGCAAGACGAGGATATTTATGTCAAAGTGGATCAAATTAAGGACGCCGAAAATGACCGGGAATCAGAACCAAACACGGTCGTCCAATCTACACGTCTCGTCGAAACCCCAGAAAAAGAAAATATCTTTAGATTTTGTGACCGAAAAGGAGCCCAGGTTTTTGTAGTAATGCACAAAAATCGTTTCATTGAATGTTCGCGTCTTCGAGATTTGACTTTGATTACTGCTGACATGTGAAAGGTTTAACTAGGATCAGTGAAAAATTCAGCTTCAATGGAGGTCCGTGTAGCTTAAAGTCGTTCGAAATCGTACATAATGCTTTGCAAGTCTCTTGAAAAATCAAAGAGGTATCCTTTTTCTGTTCACTGGGTCAATCAAATTCTTTTCTTTCTCGAGTCGAAAAGCCAAAGATTGCATTTTTTTTTTTTTTACTGCAAATTTGCGAAGAAGTGTACAATTCAGCTCATCATCGGCTTCAAAGACCGGAGGTTGCTGGTCGAACAAAGGCCGCAGGTTGCTGGGTCGTATTCGTCAAGTTTCCTATCGCTCGAGCGAGCTGGCACTTGCGTAAATGTGACCCACCCATACGGCTGATTATGTGAAGAAGGATGACGTGACATGCAAGTTCTCGGGTACGCATGTAATTGAGTGGACCTGATCGTTTCTCTGTAGGAGGATAATTCCGGGATGAGACAACCAACGATCAGTAATTACCCTGTCCAATTCCCATTTTTTGTGGACCTGGTTTTGTTGTTCACTTCTTCATCGTCATATTTTGGTAGACCAAGAGGGGGAAAAGCAAGAGAGGATCCTTTTCAGCTTGACTGGTAGAGAACAAAATGCACCCAGTACGGTTGAGCGGCGACTGATATGTCCTCTTCTTCATGTATGGAGAATCATGGTGTCCACCGTCTCAACCACAGAATGGCAAGACGACGCCACCTGCTCATTCTGTATGCATCGCGACGGGATATGGTTTCTTCTCAGAGGCGATGCTAAGATTGTGATGTGAGTGGTTTGAATTCTCCTAACTGATGTATGCCATGCCAATTCCTTATTGTTGTATGGTTCCACATAATTTGGACTTGGAGACGTCCTCAAATTCTCTGTGAGGTTCTGTGTATATATATCCATGTCTTTAGCCTAGGCTGCTCCAGAATACCCTCCATCATCATATCTCTTGTCATGGCTAAAAAGCACTCTGCTAATGAGCCTCTGCTGCTCAACCCTACCGATGTCGAGAAGCCACCTCGTTTCGCACCCCCTTCATTGGTCAAATGGGTTCTCAACATCGCCATGTGCTCTTCTTCATTTTCTGGTTGCGGTCATGTTTGCTTCCCCCTCAGAGTCCGCGGAGAAGTTCACAAGAAATTGGACTAGAGCAGCCAGTGGAAGCGTATATGGCATTACAGGTTCAGCCTTTGCTGTCCCTTACCCTGACTTCGCATGATTAGCAGTCATTGTCGCCTCATTTTGGTGCTTAAAACCATGCAGGAAGCATTTTCTTGCTATACAGCGGCCCGATTCTAGCTATTGCGTTTCTTGCCATAGCAAGTCTTATTATTGCTGGGGAGAAAGAGCTCCAATTGTACGTTGAATCAAAATTCCAGTCATTGTGTTGGTAGTCTGTGCTGTTTTGTTGTGCAAATTTAATTTCTGGCTGCCACTGTAACTTGATATCACAGGAAGAAGACTAGCAAATACCCAAGGTTTCGATT
>JAGVVM010009347.1:0-15500 GCA_019149425.1 Psidium friedrichsthalianum
TTCGAACGTCTTCTGCAGATGCCGAACATTGATCCTTTCTCGCAATTAAGTTGTGCAAATGAAATGGCGACACTACCTTTAGGATAGAAAATGAAATGGCTAAATGGTACCATAAGTCGATTAGTCGATCACCGTTGTATGTCTGGCCAAATTGCCACCCAGCAGGTGCTTCGTCATCGTACTTCACCATTTTTTCCATCAATTATGGTGACTTGGAACGACGAGCCCTATCCTTGCAAACAATTCCAACCTGCCAGGTCTGGCCCCGTTTGTGATTCATCGGTAGTCACCCGGTCCTTGAGCGCTCGACACTCGTGCTCGTAACATCGACACCACCTGCAACGTTATATACACTAGTAGTGTCCAGTTGGGATGATCCCGGCCTTGGCATCTGCTATTTTCGTTAACATGAGCATGGAAAGGTCGAAATGCTTCTGCGGAGAATTGCAAATCTGGGCAAATGTTGGTTGCGGTAACTGTGATGGAACCGGCGCTCGGGATGCCCCATTGAGGGTCATTAGGGCAGAAGATCTCGAAACAAGTGCCGCAGCTCAGGCCATCCTTGAAGAGCGCTGTGCTCAATGTCCTCATGGCTAAATTTGCTGAGCCTTCGCCTGACCGCGAGGGTCGAGCCCACAACGGCATTGAGCACAGTGCTGCTAGAGATTGTCACCCTTGATTCTCCTTATCCGTGCACGTATATCTCATTTTGATTGATATGGTACTTTGAATTGAATTAGGCTAACGTACTCTCTATCAAAATACAGGAATATACGGAAATTATATCTCTCTTCCTCATATTTTCTTGTCTTGAACTTTGACGTTATTGCGGAGAAAAGTCATGCTATTTTCGGCATGCGTGACAAAATTTGTGCTTCAGAAATCAACTTCTGGTCAAAAATTGATTTTTTAATTTTGCTCAAAAAGTTGATTTTTAATCAGAGAAAAAAGTTTAATAATGGGACCAAATTTTTGCTTCTGAAACAAAAGTTCGTTTGGTAACGGTTGAAAATTTCTACTTTTGGAACGTTATTAACATAAAATCTTCTACGAAAAACTATTATCGGAGGCCCAAAAATTTGTACTTCATTTTTAATTTTTTAAATTTATTTTAAAAATAATTTTTAATATTAAAAATGTTATTTACTTTTTTAAAGTTAAAAAATTATTATTTACTTTTTACTCCAGCGGCCATACATAACGACTCGGCAGCAGTGGTGGGCGACAATGGTTGAGACAGTGGGCAGCAACGAGCAGTGGTCAAGGGTGGCCGACGGAGGAGTAGTTGGAAGCAGGGGTGGTCTCGATTCCTAATTTATCGGAACTGGGAACCGGACCGACCATCACGGGAACCGAACTGGACCTGACCGACAAATGGATCGGACCGGACCAAAAAAAATGTAGCCCAAATCACTCTCTAATTGTTGAAATCAATAATGTTATAGAACTTCAACGTCTATATAAAATGACTTCCCAGTAGCAAAAAGCAAGAGGCCCAAGAAGCCGAAAGAGATTCACGGACCAAATTAGAAAAAAATTAAAAAAAGGACCGGTCCAGTTTGGACGGTCCGGTTCGGTCCTAGGAACAGGGAACTGGGAACCACTCGGTCATTGGTTCCAATTTTAGGAATCGGAACCAGACCGAATCGGAACCAGACCGAACCTCTATAGAACTAGGAACTAGACCGCCGGTCTCGGTTCGGTCCGAGCGGTCCCGATCCGTTCGGTTCAATTTGCTCACCCCTAGTTAGAAGAGAGATAAAAATGAAAATAGGCCAAAGTGAGAGAGATATTAATGTTGAAAGATATCTATTTCTGAAAGAGAAATAACTTTTTTTTAAAAAAATTTCATTGGCTAAAAAAAAACTTCAGATGTAGAAATGTAATGTTGCGTAATCAAATGGATTTCTACTTTAGAAGTTGCATTATCAAATGGATTTATGCTTCAAAGCACTTACGGGGCAAAAATTCATTTCAAGTGTTACTGTGCCCGCTGTTAGCTGCCAAATAATTTGAAGATAAAGTGCATCTGCTTGGAGCGATCCTTCCCGAGTCAGGTCAATTTTTTTGTTCATGGCCTTTCCCATGCCCATTCGATATCCTGCCCCAACATACGAGATCCAATCTTCTACCGCACCAACAACTGCGACGACGATCGGTATTAGAGATGGAAAGTTATCTTCCTACATAACAGTAGATGCGTGATCAACTCGAGCCTTCTTATATGTACACAGAAAAATGACTATGTCGATGGCATCCCGGCTCGATGTCTCTCAGAAGTACTTCAAACTCGACATATGTTTTGGAATGGAATCCAAATTCTGTCTTGGTTGGGAATACGGGAGCATGAAAGCTTAGTCGACCTAACAAGTATGTTCCTCTCTTGAATGAGCAAAATGTTAAAACTGGAATCAATCACGTAAGTGCGGTGGTGAAAAGTGAAAAAGTAACTGCATTTATACATGAGTCGAAGCTCTAAGACAGTACATCTTTCACTTCCACTAGTCTACTAAACCAAACAAGCCAAATTGCAACTGCTATGGCGCGGCAAAGGCGTCATCGATCCATCGCTTGGTGTTGCTGGTGACCGAGGTTTTCTCCGCCTTCTTGACAGTGGCAGAAGCCCCTGGAGAGGAGCCAAAGAGGGACTGCACGGACGCCCGGAATCTGTTCATGCGCTTCCGCTGCCGAATCCGGCGCAGCACCACGTCCCTGTCCAGCACCTGCGACGAGTGAGCAGGCTTTAGGCGCACATGGCTGGTGACCGCGACGTTGTCGGTAGTAATTTCGTCTTCTTCTTCATCAAGTTCGCCGTCCACGGAGATCCGCTTCCCGTGGGTGATGGCGACGCTGTTATCATCAGCTTTTGAGAAAGGGGAAGACATCTTCACAAAGTGAAATGAGTGAGCAAGATCTTGATCAAGAGCCTCAGTGACAAATTCCTTTATACAGCGATTTAGGTGGTCGGTTTTGATGGGCTCGAGGCGGTATTTATATAAACATAATCAGACGCCAAACAACAGTCCAGAGCATCACGGTTTCGATGGATGGTCGGTTTCAGTGAGATTAAAAATGAAGACAAGATTGAAACCGGCAAACGCGAATCCAGCTCACATCGTATCGTCGGATGAGATGGGATCCCGTGGGATCCGTCTTATCCAACGGTGCATATGAACTGAGCTCACATGAATCTGGTTTAGGCTTTACCTGCTTAGAAGACCGGGACTCCCTTCAAGAGTGAGCTTTATAGAAAGGACGGAATCAGATTCCCCCGCCCACTCGGGAAACGGTGGTAAACGGATTTTGCTTTTGGCTTTTCGTTTTGGCCGTCCCCCCACCCACACAATTTTTTTTTTTTTGGGGTTGGTTCTAGGTTTGCCTGTTGAGGCCCTTCTCTTGTTGGGTTGCTTATGGAACATTTCTTCCGTTTGTGTAATTAAGAGCTGATGTAGCTAGTGTTATCATCTTGAGGGGATGAATAGGTTATTTTAAAATTTATTTAAAATTAAGGATGATCGATTCCCAATCCGATCTAGTTCTCCTTAAGTGGTCCCGATTGTCAATTTTCGGAACGGAAGACCGGTTCGGCACGATTTTCCAGGCTATCCAATGGAACCAATCAAGGAAGTGGAACAAGAAAGGAACACCATCATTTCATTTCACAACTTGAATAATCTAGAGTTCTCCTAGGCAGAAAATCCGGAAGCAATGAGGATGGTGTAAACAAATAGGCACCTCCAGCAATGTAGCGATGTAACGCGGATGATCAAGGTCTATTCCTAGAGTAAGAGTAGCAACATCCTAGGCATAAGTTACAATCTGTTTGAGAAGCTTGATGTACAGAAAAGTAAAGGCATAAAGGATCTAGTGAAGAAAGAAGAGATTCAAGAGAAAGATGAAGAGATGAAAAAGATTCTTCTCGATTTGTTTGTTTGAGAAGTCCGATCTGAATGGTTTTCAGTTTGGTCGATTTGACTTGCTCATTCCTATTTAAAATAATGTGAAATTAAAATAAACAAGTTCATAACTTAGAATCTTTTGCGCACAAATTTACAATCAAGGATAATATAAAGAGAATTTAAGGGATAAAGAATTTGCACACAAAGTTTACTGTGGTTCGACTTTGATTAAGTTTATGTCTACCTCTTCACGCCGAGAGTCAATTGGCTAGATGTCACTAGTGAATTGCTCAAAGGTTATAACTTTATGATGATCCTTGAGTCAGTAGACTACTCTATCTAATGCTCAATCACTTAAAACAAAAATCTTTAGTATTATAGTGTCTGGATCAAGAGTGAATAGAGAGTAGTGAAGCTTTCTTGAACTTTAGAATTTCAGATTCTAGATTCTCGTGCTTTCTTCAATCTCGAAGTCTCCTTTTATACTCATCCATTTTCAACCTAGCCATTGAAAGGTCTTTAGAGGATGATTCACCAATCAATTCATTAGACGAGATTGTATAACAAGGATTTCGTAATCGTTGATAAGTAAGATTAGAATCTCCCATTGATCAGACTGCCCATTACAATCAAGATATGGGTTTCCAAAGATAAAATTCTTCTTTAGATAATAAATTCTCTTCTATCTCAATCCATGTCTTTGACAGAGATATAATAATCTTCATGTTGGATAATCTTCATATACGAATCCAACTCGATTTGCTATTTGTCGTGATAAAATAATATTCTAAATCAACGTATGAGATTTCATCTCATAAGAATCTAGATGTTGCGTCTGAAATACTCCCTCAGATTCTAAGCTCTTCTCGCGTTAGTGTTGTCTGAGCTTGAGTTACAATATCAAATCCTATAAATCATTCCTCAACATCTGAATGTACTTAGGACAATCTGTAAAAGAGTATCTCATTGTATTAACTCAAATTTTGGAAAATATGATTATTTTGTCAACTTCAAAATCAATTAAGGATTTTTCTCAACAAGAGCACCGCTATCATTAACCACAATATTGACTATTAAGTGCAATGATGGATTACCTATAGATGTTAACATAAATAGTCTATATCTAATGGAAAACCTAAAATTTTCGATTTAGGGCGAGACTAAATATTTAATTGAAATTCTAAGTATTATGTATTTTTGAAAAGATATACCCTAATTAGCAAACCATTTTATTTTACGTTGCGCTATGGCGTCAAGTATCCATCAGGAGTAGTCTGGGCCTTCTCTTGGCACCATAAAATTACGTGGCCCAAGCGGACCATGCATTCGCTTGATGCCACGTTGCTTAACCTCGACATCTTCAAAGGCTTGAAACCCAGAAACATTGGTCACTGTAACTAATTTTTGGTCCTAACAAATCTCAATTTATGCATCTTTAATTCTTATGCATATTTTGGTGATATATAGAGGGTTTATGGATATGCTTTTCTGGGAAAACATGTTGCGAATTTCCCTAATAGACAAATTGAATTTGCAAGATTCCCAACTCTTTTTTTTTTTGGCAATACATTATCATGACGTCGTCATGGATGATGGGCTGCCCATCAACTTTTGCTAAAATAAAAGGATAGACACATAGTTAAACATAAAGCGAGAATCTCTATAAAAAAAGAAAAGTTAAATATATGGAATTGGAAGATGACCTTAAATAAGTCGCCTCTAATTCTCCATAAATAGAGAGAAGCAAATGAGAAAAGAGGGACTCTCAAGAAAGTTTTCCACGAGCACTGGCCTTTTCATACCGAGTTGGTCACACAAGTGAAGATTCCAACAAATGGAGGAAAGTCATCAAGAGGTGAAAATTTACGTTGCTTTGTACTTTCATGTTCCTTATTGGATACGGTCTATCGTATATGTTCAAAATATTACTTATGCATATCATTTGAGCAAAATTTTTCCAAAAAAATTTAAACTAATTGCACTTTAGTCATTTTAGTCCTAAACTTTTCAATTTTACCAATTAAATTTCAAATCTTTTCAAGTTTTTTCAACTATGTCCATTGGGCCAATTTTAGTCGGAAATTACTGGTAGTGCCACATAGGACTATTAGTGCTAACATGGATAATTTTTATAAAATTTTTGAAAATTTTTGATTTTTTAATATTTTTTTGCTCCCCCCCCCCTCCCCAAAACCCCAACCTCTCCCTAGCCCAATGAAGGTTGCTGGCCAACCTTTGCCGGTCATAGGTAAGGGCTGGCTGACCCTTGCCGATGTGGCAAGAGTCATGGTCCTCGCCTTGTGGCCATTGAGGGTCACTAGCTCTCGCCGAACTTGGTAGACAAAAAAGAAAAGAAAAGAAAAAAAAAAAAAATAAAAAAAAATAAAAAATTATCAAATATTCATCTAAAAAATATATTAAAAAACTGTCAACGTTGGTGCCGGGTCATCCTATGTCGCACTACCGGCATCCACATTAGCGATTTTTCATTAAAATTAGCTGATGGATTTAACTGGTAAAACGTGAAAAGGTTTAGGACTCAATTGGCAAAATTAATATGTTTAGGACTGAATTCATTAGAGTGCAATATGTTTGGGATTTTTTTGGACAATTTGCCTTATCATTTGATATGTCTCATATCTTGTCTTATTAGGAGAATTAATCTATGTGATAGGGTTGGGATCTACTTAATACAAATTTTCACAAAAACTCTAATGGAGAATTTGATAAATGAGGATATATATTATGCTATAAATTTCTAATTATTATCTCCTACAGAATTCTCATTGACGATGATATTTAGTGATGAGGGTAATCTTGACCACCCAATCAACCCATCACATTTGTCCTTCTGGCGCCAATAGGTTCAAGCATCATAGTTGTTATGCACCAAATAGATTCGTCAAACGAGTGAGTTGAGTCAGGTCATAAATGGTTTGACCCAAATAGAATAATTTAACATTTATAACCCATCTTTATTGAAATGCAAATCTAGTGACCTATACCTGCCCGATTCATATTTCTAAACTACTTTCATATTTAATACAATTTAGGAAAACTCATTCCTAAACTGAAGTGAGAGTATGGAGTCAGTGTTGCAAGATTGAGTAAAGGCAAGAGAAAATAAAAAGAGAGTTATAAAAGTGGGTTGGGCCTAAAAGGAAATTATAAACTTATTTATGACTTATTTTACACTTGTAATGCTTGAACTGGTTTATGACACATTTATTGAATGTAACTTATATGGGTTAAGAAATAGGTGTATAACCTATTTTGATAGGTTTAGCACCTAATGGTAGGTTGCTTTAGCTTCTCACTAGGATTTTGCATAAAACTTCCGCAAAATTGATCCTTATTAACATTTTGTAATTTTTATTCAAGAAAAAAAATCCAAATAAGAGCTTAAAGTGCCATTACTTCTCAAATAAGGGCCTAAAATTAATCTTATTATAAGGGCCTGAAGTGAACTTTGTTTCAAATAAAAGTTTGAAGTATTTTTATTTTCTCAATTAAGGGTCTAAAGTGGATATTATTTCAAATATGGGTGTGAAGTGGCCCCATTTGTATATACAATGATGTCCTCACTGGTTGGTCATGTTATTTTTGTCCTTTACTTTTTTCCTTTCTATTTTTTTAAAAATAAAAATTCAAATAAAAAAAATATAGGGCTGTAGCCCCACTGTCGATGGGGTGTCAGCAACAAATGGGGTTGCTGGCACCTTGATGACCCACGCTCGAACCTAGGCGAAGGTCGCAGCACTCTCCCTTGTCCTCGCCCCTAGTGAGCGGGGTCGCTGGTCCTCATTGAGGCGCCAACGATTCTCCATCGGTAGTGTGGCGACAATTACAGGCTGGAGGGCAATCCTGCCCGCTATATTTTTTTTAACATTTAATTTGTTTAATTTAACTAAAAATTAGTTTAAAATTATCTTTTGATGAAAATGTTTTTCATCGGCTGAAATATTCATTCAGTCAGCTGGCTAGTGAGGTGAGACCTTTGTTTGAAATAATCACAACCATTTCAAGCTCTTATTTGAAACAATATGAGCTTCAAGACCTTATTTGAGAAAGTTAACGTACTTCAGACATTTATTGAAAATTTTCCATTTTATTCGCATCATTGTTCATGATATTTTCTTCTTTTTTGGCTTATAATCTCAAATCATGAATTTAAAATCGAAGTAGGATAATATCAAGCTAGTATGTCTTAACATACTCACGTTAGGTAGGACAATCATAATAGGACGTATGTCATCCTTGCTTGCGAAGACAAGTTATCCTTTTAAAGGATATCGGATAAAGAAAAATTGCAATCCTGTCTACAAACTTTATGGCAAGTCAATCTAACCTTGCCCACCAAATAACTATCAAAGTGTCACCAATTTTCATTTATCTCATTCATTTGCGTGATCATCTAGAAGATAAATCTATACCAAATTCTAGATTAAGTATTGTGATTATCGTGTACGACTTGTTTGATGGGATTCTTCTAGTTGTCCATTCATTGAAGCTATGATTGCAAGAGAATATGCGGTTCTTCTGGAAAAGTATCAAAAAAGTCATAAACTTAGACTTTTTGTATTGGTACTAATTCAATTATAAACTTTTTAATTGGATCAATTTAGTCCTAAAGATTTTTTCATCTGTATCAATTGAATCCATCCGATTAATTTTGTCAATGTCAGCATCAGCCGTGCCATATAGGATGGCAGACATTCGCGTCACTGGTTTTTCGGGGTCTAATTAAAAGATTTAGGACTGAATTAGTATAAATATAATATGTTTAGGACTTTTTTGGTACTTTTTCTCTGGCTCTTGTGTAATTCGATGATAATAACAATAACAATTAAACATGGACGTAATAAAGCACATCTGAGAAGGTTCAACGGTAATGTGTGTTCTTTTGTTTATGTCGATAACATGACATATTGACCCTAGAAGGAAACTGGAACGCTCTTCGGACACCATACTTCACTCTATGAAATGAAACTAGAACGTTCTTCAGCTAATTCAAAGGATGGCGGAACATGAACTAAGTTGCCAAATCTAAGAACTATCGTCTGACGTTGTCGGCCGCGGGACGGTTTGGCTTCCTCATTTTACTGCGAACACAACGCCCGATTCTGTAAATAGAGTACCAATCAAGAGTAACCAATTGTTTTCCTTTGGCCTTTTTCCATACAGAGCGAACGAGATTGCAGAGATTTACCGGCCATCACTTGAGGAAACTGCGATAACTTGCCTCAGCCCTCGCCACGCGGCAACTCCAGTACCCTCTGCTCGTCAGAGTCTCCATCGAAGTACCAGTTACAACACATCAATGGATGGAAGTTCAAAGCGCCGAAGCAAAGCAAAAAGTTAAATGTGGCGTGGCAGGTTGGAAATCGTCCGGTCTGTCCAGTTTTAGACCTCATTGCCTTAAATTCCACATCCCATTCCGCAACCGGTCGGAATAAGCGATCACCCCATTCATGCCCACATTATTGCTGCGAGACACATGTCTCGTTGGTGGTGCTCGTGATGTTCGACGGTGCTCGTTGAAAGCTGCCACCTGAGCTTTAGTGGGGGAGACTTCAGCCGTGCATGGTTGCAGAAATGCCCGTCACATGGATCGCCATCATTACATCACATTTTTGCCAGGGTTCTTTCTTTATCGTCGGTTTGATTGGGGATGCTTTGTTTCTTGTTTTAGGTCCATGACAAAGGCCCGGTCGATTCTATGAGAAGACAGATGATGGGAAATCTCAAATATCTTTTAGTTGGGAATTGCACACCAATTCCAATAATAAAAATGAAAAGTACAAGCAAACAATTCACGCAAATATACTATAATTAGAAAAAGGACACATTTGAAAATCGATTACGAAAGCTCGCCCAAACTTTGGCTATGCCTATGCTTGAGGTGGCAAAATAGGTCAAGAATCTATATATTAACCCATATTTAAGAGTGTAGGTCATGAACAAGTAACTTAACAAACTTAAATAGGTTATAAATAAGTCACTTAACAACCCTCGCTGAACTTTAAAAAAAAAGGAAAAAATAACAAAAGGAAAAGCAAAAGGAAAAAATAAAAATAAAAATAATAAAAATTCTGATTTTATTATTTTATCATTATTATTTTTTTATTTTAAAAAAATTATAAAATTGTTCACAATATTTTAGCAATATAAATTTTCTAACAACTTATAATTTTTGCTAAATTGGATTAAATATGAAAGTATTTTAGTAATATGGGTCAGGTATGGATAGAAAAACTTGTATTATAATAAATAGGTCATAAATGATTTAATGGGTCAATTTAGATTGGATCATTTATAACCAAGTCAATTTAGATTGGATCATTTATAACCAGACTCGACCCACCCGTTTAACAGGTTTAGTCTTCGTGCAGAGGCACTTTGCAGATCCACTAAATTTGTAAGAAAATAGGAGTACAATGATAATCTTCTTTCGAGATCAGGGCACAAAAAAAATTGAGAACACTCATAAAAGTTTTCTCTCTTTTGCTATTCTCTACTTACTTGTCCTTTATTAACGGCTACTACCTCTAAATCGTTGATATATGTGATATAACTTTTAACCTAAAAGCGAAAAGAAGAGAAAACAAATGAATTGCTCTTAGTAAAAATATTTGGCTTCACCCGCCAATACTTTTCCACCGTTTGCTCCTTGAAATTTCCCATGGAAATTTGAAGAGAGATGATTTGCACAACTCTCTTTTGAGATGTGGTTCTGCATTCTGTTGAAGCCCTACATGATCTTCATCCGGATTAGTCTGGTGGTTAATAGTTTTGAGGTATCATTGATCTCCAATGTATGATGAAGACGAAATGAATAGAAATGGTATTTGTGTTCTGCTTTTCTTGGATGGCCACATTGTCCCCATAACAACTACATTTGGATAGGTAATTCATGCCATGATACAACCAAGATCTCAAAAACTAGAAATGGTTGTACCTCCAATATAATACATGTTATGCACATGTGAGTTGTATTAGAAAAGTTTTATATTAGAGAATTGGTGTAACGTGGAGTAGTTAATATATCATAGTTGACCCATAATTTATTGGCTTAAACTTTTAAGTAAAAATAAGTCTAACTAGATATGTTGATAGGCTCGGATTTAGATTCCCTTTTGGCTATCTCTCTTCTAATAAATGATAGTATGTTCTTTCTTTTTCCTAACGTATGACCTACTAACCAACTCACTCAAGATAAAGGTTTGGAGTTAATAAAAGTCAAATCATGAGAGCCCACGCATATATTCATGGAACCGACTCCGAGTAAACCCTAATCGAGCTCTACGTAATAGCTTTTGCTCAGAAGTGATAAAGTACGACTGAAGCACGAGGTTTACTGCTTTTGATAGAAGTTTATTCAATGGAATTCACAAAAAGAAATCACAATTTCTTATGTCATACCATACTCCTCCTTGAAAAAAAAAAATGTAAAATAATTTTCACAAGCCAAAAAAGAAAAAAAAAACCCTTCAAGATGTTGTATCAAGTGCGTGTCGAAAGGTCAAAAAAAAAAAAAAGATAAAGGGCGGAGTCGAGCGGATGCAACAAATAAACATTGCCGAGAATAGCTCGAGTGGCCATCAACCGTCCAATGCCCTCCAAACGTAACCGCCCCCAACGAATAAAACTAACAGACAACGTTGTTATCGGTGTCAGGCCCGCATTCTCAGGACCCCGAAAAACCTTTCACCCAACACCACCACCACTGTCGTCCCCACACGTGTTCCCCCTTCCCAATCTCAGCCGTCCGTTCCACCCTCCTATTTACGTCCTCCCTCCCGCCCTTTACCATAATTTCATGATCTTCTCTCTCTCTCTCTCTCTCTCTCTCTCTCTCCAAGAAACTTCCCCGACCTCCATTTTCCTCATCATCCTCCCCACTCCGTTACCTGTCATTCCTCATCGACCTTCAATCTTTTCTTTAAAACTCTTGCCGTCTTTCGTGCCGATTTTCGCCTCGGGTTGCCTCCTATGTGAGATAGAGAGAGAGAGAGTGAGTCGTATGGCGAAAGACGAGAGAGGAGGTGGCACCATGTTCATGGAGAGCAACACCATTCCGAGGCCCAAGTTCAACATGATGCATTCCGACCCCAACATGTCGGCGATCCCGATCCCCGACGATGACTTTCCGCACCGCCACAGCAGTGTTTCCCCTGCGAGCCCCGGCTTCTACGACCACAGCCGGATGAGCGGTGAGGGGTCCCCGATGATGATGTCCCCCTGGAACCAGTCCTCTCCCTTCAACAAATCTGGGTGGTCCACTGCGTCTGCAAACTACGAAGAGAACGTCCCCCAGAACAGCCTCATCGGGTCGCTTGTCCGCGAGGAGGGGCACATTTACTCTCTTGCCGCCTCGGGCGAGCTCCTGTACACCGGGTCTGACAGTAAGAATATCCGCGTATGGAAGAACTTGAAGGAATTCTCCGCATTCAAGTCCAGCAGCGGGCTGGTCAAGGCCATCATCGTCGCCAACGGCAAGATCTTCACCGGCCACCAGGACGGTAAGATCCGGGTCTGGAAGATCTCCCCCAGGAACCCGAGCCAACACAAGAGAGCCGGGACGTTGCCAACTCTGAAGGATATTTTCAAGAGCTCCATCAACCCAAGCAATTACATTGAGGTGAGAAAACGCCGGAGCGCACTATGGATAAAGCATTCCGACGCGGTCTCGTGCCTCAGCCTGAACGAGGAACAGGGGTTGCTTTACTCTGCTTCATGGGACCGAACCATAAAGGTGTGGCGGATCTCGGACTCCAAGTGCCTCGAGTCGATCAGTGCCCATGATGATGCCGTAAATGCCGTCGTTGCCGGCGTAGATGACCTGGTCCTCAGTGGATCTGCAGACGGGACCGTGAAGGTGTGGAAGAGGGAGATGCTCGGAAAAACCACCAAGCACACCCTTGCCGAGTCGTTGCTGAAGCAGGAGTGCGCCGTCACGTCGCTGGCCATGAACCGGGCTTGTTCCGCCGTGTACGGTGGGTCCTCTGATGGGCTGGTCAACTTCTGGGAGCGCGGGAAGCAGTTCGCACATGGCGGGGTCCTAAAGGGGCACAAGCTCGCGATCCTCTGCCTCGCATCTGCAGGGAACCTGTTGTTCAGCGGGTCTGCTGACAAGACCATATGCGTGTGGAGGAGGGACGGGACGATCCACACATGCCTCTCGGTGTTGACCGGGCACACCGGACCTGTCAAGTGCTTGGCCACAGAGGAAGACCCGGAGTCGGCCAGGAAGGGCGATCAACGGTGGATAGTGTACAGCGGGAGCCTCGACAAGTCGGTCAAGGTGTGGAGCGTGTCCGAGATGGCACCTGATCTTAATCAGATGGCCATGATGCAGCAACAGCAGCAGGTGACTTATGATGCGGACTCGGTACCTTCGGATGGAAGCTTCTCTTCCGCTGGCCGGAACAGCCAAAACCGAAGGTACTGACCCCATAGGGGCCGGCCCTCGGATCCTGGAGAATGTCCCAAAAACGAATTGTGATGACACCTACCTGCTGCCCTATAGAAATAATTGTAGTTGTATGTGACGAGTGGGAGTTTCTACATGCTTGAGAAGGTAGAATCGGTGAGCGTTTGCCTACCACGAGAAAGGGAAGTGGAGAACGGAGAATTCAATCCCCCTTTTTTTAAGCCTTTGTAAGACTCTTGTTGTGAACCCACAAGAAATGATTATTAACGAACTACTATTGTTGATTTTCCGTTTTCCTTCAGAAAGTAACTATTGCGGCAAGAATTTTGTGGTTTTCATTCAGTAAGGTTAGCCTAGGTAGCAGCAGTTTTTGAAGCAACAGTTCCGCATTCCAGGTATTCTATGCCATTTTGTCCCTGGCTCTTTGTCCGCTAACTAAAATAGAATGCATAATTTCGGTAAGAGAAGAAGGGTTAGTCAAGTTTCTATAGATCACCAATCTGGATGCAGAGAAACGAAGGATTCAAAATCAGAGTAGCTTCAACCGCCAGAACATGAGCATTGATAAGAGTTGAAACAGAAATGGTAAAAATCTGCTGTGAATTAGTTAATATATGTGGACAAAACCAGAGAGTTACAATAAGTTTGATTATTTGTCATCCAGGGCATGATCCACGCCTGAGGGTATTAGGATTCCAGCAGTCGGTAAATAACGTGAATTCTGAACGCTACCTTCAATCGCTAGTTTGCGAAGGTAATCATATTGGCAGTTTTCGCCATGGATCAAGAACAAATGAAACCACAAAGGACCAAAAGACCTTGGGAAGTAGGTAAATGACGACGAATCCCCTAGGGCAGTGAGAAGATGCTGTACGGATCGGGAAAGAATCGAATTTTTATACCTCGAAACGATGCTCTACATAAGTAGTTTCTGCAAAACTGAAAATCAGATTTACCCACTATAGAAGTATAAAAATATGCTGCACATACCTAACATCACAAAACCGAGAAAAAAAAAAGAAAAGAAATAGAAAAATCCTGTGGACTACAATGTTGTGAAGCATGCAAAGCATTGAGCAACCATTGAATGGTGACAGAGATGAGGGTTCCCAAACATGCAAGCACACCATGAGTGCCCAGGCAGCAGCATACCGCAACATTCTAGAACAAGTTCTCGGTTGCTTCTCAAGAGCTAGATAAGTTGACGCAATCCTCTCAAATGCATATTTGGTTCTCAGTGGGAATGTTTCCGTGAGTGGCTTCTCATAGTTTCACGATGCATGCGAGAGCATACGCCATTTAGGTGACCACTCCTACTACCAGCTGCATTCAGATCCAAGGCCAAGGGAATGAGGGACTGTCCTTCTAGTATTCTGATGACCTGCAATGCAATTGTAAGAAAATGTAGAATTTTCTTGGATTCGAAATCGTGGAGAAATGATTACATGAGTGGATGTTGCGAAACGATGCTGCCTTAGATTGTGCTAATGTTTGAATAAAGGACTGATTCAATGCAACAGAAGTTTAAACCTTTGACATTGGAGGTCTTGATTCAGGATCTGGATGCAGACACGATAAAGCAGCATGGCTTCATTACTTGTAACTGATGGCCGAAATCTTGAGATTGGTTAGAGAACAAGCAAGGTCTATAAATGAAGAACAGTTGGATTTGACTTCTTTCAATTCATGTGCAGTAGCAAAGGGGCCAAACAACTGAGAGAAAAAACTTTCTCCCTTGAATTGCAGCTCGATGATTCTTTGCCCTGTCATCAGCTCCAAAAGTACCACTCCAAATGCATAGACATCAACCTTTTCCGAGATTTTTTCCTCCATCAACAAATTCTGGTGCAAGATATCTGAAATTAAAGATATACATTCAACATGATCGAGCGTTCTAGATTTCAATGATTCTCACCTATAATTACTCATAGAGTTCAAGATTTTTGAGTTCCATCACCACAATCAATACTATACTCCGTAGACCTACCAGAAGGCCAACAATTATACATCTGAAGAAAAACTTTTGCAGGGTAAAAACAAGGATGTATGCACCTGCGCAGGGGATGGGGCGGTCGAGAGGATAGGGGGGGGCGCGTAGTGAGAAAAGAGGGGGGGGGAGGGAAAGAAGGGGAGAAAGGGAGAGAAGGGAGGAGGAGGGAAGAGGAGGG
>JAGVVM010009348.1:0-20878 GCA_019149425.1 Psidium friedrichsthalianum
TTGTGGAGGGTCCGCGTTAGGTTAGTCGAATCTAATTAAACTTGTAATATTTCGTCGGTTATACCCGATTACGATAAAATCAAATTAAAATTCTTTATGGCGTCGCGACATCAAAACGCCAACCTCATTAGGACATATTGCGACTTGACCAGAGAAATATGAGTGATTTACGAGCTTGATCAAGAGCCTCGACGGTTGAAATGCTGTGTTTTGAGAAGGACTTCTATAAGTTATGCTCTAGATTTGAGTCTGAGTGTCTGATGATTGACTATTCTGTGCGAGCTTGAGTATGTGTCATGATGTAGCGTGTGGTTTAGATCATGACGTTAGTTCTTAAATAATTTTGATCTGGTGTTTGTGAGCAAACGGATTGGTCGTGGTTTCATGCAAAGGTTCGAGACTGTTGTTTCACCGTTGAATGGCTACGATCACCTCGGCCATTCATTTGAGTTTCGTCGTGAGAGAAGAAGATGCCATGTTCAGCAACATTATTGGTCAATGTTCATGTGGCGTTGACGTAGGCATGCCACATCAGCTCCTTTGACCGATCAAATCTAATGTGGAGGAGAAGGATTCAGGTGAGCTTGGTTGTTCAATTTCTTTTTTTTCAAAAAAACGAGGATGATAAAACCCGGATTAGATGTAATGGAGGTGGTGCACTCGTCTGGATTTATTTAGTTTCATTTTGGATTAAAAATAGAATTTATCATTATAATATGATTTTTTCAAAAATGAAAATAGATTTCAATCAAACGGTACAAGATCGAGTTATGTTTAATCTCAACAGCAAATTTGTAGATATGTTGGGTTGTGACAGTCCCAGCATATGGTCTGTATTTAGTCATGGTACAAGTTGAGGTTTGGTTACCGAACTCCAACAAGTGTGGGGCTGAGCCATGTGATCTATTCTAGGCCGTTAGATAGTTGGTTATAAAAAATTCTGACGGAAATGTTAAAAAAGAATTAGAAAAAATAATTTAAAAAATTTGTTGTTCATTTTGAGACTGGTTTAAACTTGCATGAGTCTTGGGCTGGGTTAAACTAACCCGCGTTTTGAAAGATAAATAAAATAAAAATAATAAAAAATATAATAAAATTCAAAAATTTAAAAAAAATCATAAAAATTCTAGGAAAACGCAGAAAAATTCCCAAAAATAATGAAAAAAAAAGGCAATGGACCACATTAGCTTGTTTTGACTTATTTATCATGATTTTGTATTCATCGAGCGATTGAAAAATGAATCCATTTTGCCTCTCTAGTCAATTTGATCCAAACTTCCACTACCTCAAAACTAATGGTTGCATTCTCTAATACATTAGGACGTCATTAGTGTCAGTGGACATTTGAGTGCTGATTTGATTTTCGATTTATACACATGTACTAATCGTCATGATCTCCGCACTTTCAATTCTAAGTGTCTATAATAGGATATCCTTTCCCACTGCCATGAAACCTTTAGACGTTAGGAATTGCTTACCAAAAAAATGTATTGCATTACATCTAAGGGTAGAAAAAACGCTCACCTTAGGTGCTGAAAGGACGCAATTGAAAAAGTCACGTAACTAATTTCCCAACCTGCTCTTGATTTTGGCAGACAACCAAATGGTTCTCCCATCGCAACGATAAAGTTTCAATTTATCTCTCCAATAAGAGATTGGTGGCGACTTAATGGCATGACACCTAATCATATATTACCTGCACACACAAAGGCTGACCTCAATTTTAAATTCCTCCTTGACAAGATGTGGTATGGGCCTGGAGGGCCCACGCCTGAGTCTGATGTCGTACCTGTTATATCATGCGAGCGAGATCTCAAAGGCAAATCTATTAGCTCCTTCGAGATCCCTACTTATGTAAAAGTCTTGAGATGGTCGCGACGGACTAGTGACTCCACTAGGGACTTGGTTTGTAAATCTTTAGAAGACTTGAGTCGATTAAAAGTTTGAGTATTTTCTACATATTTTCTGCAGATGCTATGAATATGAGGTAAGTACCTATCAAAGGTTCTGTAAATATTTTGCAGATGGGAGTTACAAGGGTGAAGTACATGGGCGAGTATTTTGTGCAAATTTGGTGTTTTGGGGTGATTGTTTATTTCTTGTATTTTGAAGTGTATTTGATATTAAATCTATGCATGATCTTGTATATATTTGGGGATCACGACGCCAACTCATACAAGCGCTTAAACCCAAGCCACGAAAGCACTTTTCCTAGATCGCCATAGATAGGATCGATATGCCAAAACTCTAGCATTTGATTGCACCTGGGTAACTATATTTGATCCTGCTCACTATTTAATCAAATGTTCTTCCACTCGCTATTTGATTGCGCTTGTGGGCAAAAATTATTGAGTCAGATAATGGAAGCTTTTAGGTCTATACCATGTCCCTTTTTGATTTTTAAAGTCAAATCCTCACTTATCTCATGCGCATGTGAAATAAAGTATTGATATACTAAAATCAAAAACAAATAAAGGGGTCTGCTTGGTAAGGTCTTCATTACCTGAAATTTGTAATTCATCTCTCATACATTTAAATTGTACATATCAAGCATATCATTGCATCATTCGAAAATCATTCAAGTGATTGGGTGAAAGCCATTTGTAGGATAGAACGATGGTTTCCCTAAATCAGTCCGTAGTTTCTGAAGTGTTCACAAGGGAGTGTTTCAACATCACGACACTGTCGATATGGAGTCATTTGGAGCATTTCGATTCACCTAAAGGAGGAAGCTCACTAGGCACAATCTATTCCACTTAGGGATTCCTGTATCGCGAGATATTGAGCGGATTAGAGACGAACCACAAAGTCAAAGAATGGATCAAAATTCAAGGAGCAAAGAAGCTTCCCCGCATGGAGAGAGCGCATATGAGAGCTTGGCGTCCCCTTGTGATCAAGAAGCCACTTATCAAGAGGGTAGTACTTAGATTATCATTATTCAAGAAGTTCAAACAGTCCACTATGGGGAAACATGAATGAAAGATCAATAAGACCAGTCCTACCGTCTACTCTTCCTCAAACAAAGAGACTACACAAAAAATCCAATCACCTTTTCTAGATATGAATTTTTGGTGATATCATTTAGTGATTCTGAGATGGACGGATACATGTGTTAGCTTGAGGGAGCCTGACTTGGATCAAATGACTTTTAACCTGATTTGGGACGTGCGTAGTTTTCATCAGACCCATTTACTTTAGATTTCATTTATGAACTTTAGACATTGGACTTCCCCATGTGGGAATCCTTTCTATCTCTTCCCTTCAGATCTGGTTATATTAGGGATTTTTTGAGCTGTATCTGTGCCATTTGAACTTCTCTAGAGATTTTGGTAGATAAATATGACAATAGCTTTCATTCCAATCATTTGAATAATTTAATCAATTGCATAATTTCTTTGGAAGCAATCTAGTTTAAAACTCTCTATTTGACATCTTTTGATCAAGTAAGAGCGTTTAACCCTTATTTCACCAAAAGGAAATATGAAATTGAATTAGTTCATTTTCAGTACATTGCATCACATCCCCATTATATTGCATCATAATTTGTAATAATTGATTGTAGCATGCTTTTTCACATATTCAAAAATATATGGAGAAATTGGATATCAAAATCATTACGATCTCACTTAAGGAACTTTTAGCATGGTGAAGCCGCCTCGTCCGAACAACCAAGCATATGTTGAGGAGTGTTTGGGACTTTTATAGAGCTTATCAAGGTAGATTATCAACCCGTTCTCATCTAGGCTTTGACGAGGTTGTGGGATCCAAAAACTCTGATTTTTGAGGTTTGGAGATCACACCCACTTTGGAGGAGTATACTGTAATTATTAGAATAGATTTTGATGAGCACATTATGTAGTCTCTCTTGGGGAAGTATTCCACCCAAGCCTTATCCAAATTCTTCCATCTCAAAACTTCCGAAATAGAGAAGATCTTCAAGTCCAATTTGGTACGATCACCCCTTTCATTCCTCTATAACAACTACTCATCCCTCCCAGTCGAAACCGACCATAGGTCAGTTAGAATATTCATTCTAGCCTTCGTTGCATTCATTCTTTTCCATACCTCTGAAAGTACATTCGACCTCTCCATGGTCCAAAGGGGTGCTTTTCAAGCTTCTAATGGCCTTCTGCATATGTGACTTTTCAAGCCACATTGAGTTGCCCAACCACTTCAAGAAGCTTTCCTGAGCTCTAAGGAGTTTATCTTCGCCAGTCTCGCAGCTTGGCACCTCCTAGAACGGTGAGTTGCAAGTTCGAGCTCTCCTTGGTGTTTCAATGGTAGATTCTTAATCCAGCCACATTCGTTTCCTTATTTTGTGTGTTTTGCTTCTCATCCATCACCGAGCATTATCGCATTCTCTTTTTGCATCGATTTCATGTGAGAACCTCGAGTTAAAACCTCCACCTTCATCGAACTATCACGACTTGGCCAGAGAAATCTGGAGATTTAGAGCTTGATCAGAGCTCAAACTAAGCTTCTTGAACCCTTACAATGTTGTTTGAAGAAGGAATTCTATAGTTATGCTCTAGATTCTAAGTTTGAGTTCTGCCATTGATGTTCCGTTGCGAGCTTGATTCGTGTTGATTAGTCGTGGATTTGGTTAGTTCTTAGATATTTTGATCTGGTTGTTTAGGCAAATTGATTGGTCGTGGTTTCATGTAGATTAGAGGTGGTTTCACCATTGATCGACAACGAAAATCACCTTGGCTATTCATTGCAGTTTCATCATGAGGAGGAAGAAGATGCCACATCAGCTCGACCGTTATAATCTATTTTGAAAATAAGAGAGGATTAAATAAAACCCAGATAGGACGGTGGGGGTAGTGCCATTTGTCTAGATCTGAGATTTTTGGAAATAAAAAATAGATTTTTCATATTATAATATGATTTTTCAAAATGAAAATAGATTTTCTAAGCGAACGGTCTAGATCAAGTCTTTAGTTTAATCTCAATCGCAGATTTTGGTATGTTAAGTGGATAGTCCGGATTTGATCTTCTAGTTTGATCGTGGCTATCGGTTTAGGTTGCCTGATGCAACAGGCGTGGGCTAGTCACATGGTCTATTCTGGGCTGTTGGATTAGCTGGTTATAAAAAATTATGAGAAAATGTTAAAAAAATTAGATAAAATAAATAAAATGAAAACTATGTTATTTTGAGAACGGGGTTTAAACTCGCGTGTGTTTAGGTCAGGTCTTCGGGAAGTTAACCTAACTTGGTCCAAAAAATTAAATAAAAGAAAAGATATTAAAAATATAATAAAATTTGAAAAAGCCCAAAAATCATAAAAAAATTCTAGAAAAATTTCCAAAATCATGGAAAGTAGAAAATGACCACACTCAACTAGTTTGATCTATTTTCATGATTTGAGTTCTCGAGCTTTGAAAAATAATCATTTTGTCCCTTGGTCAATTTGACCCAAACTACCTATGAACCTAATTGATGCATTTTTTAAACCTTTAGGGCTTCACTAGGCTTATCATGTGACCATTTGAATGTTGATTTGATGCGATTTATCACACGTAGTAATTTTTTGATCTACGAACTTTTAATTATGGATTGTCTCTGATAGGATAGTCTTTCCCACCTGCATGAATCTTTAGATTTTAGGACTTGCATCATTGAAAAAAATGTTTGCATGAAATCTATAGATTAAAAAATCACTCAACTTAGATACCAAAAGGGTGTTGACTGAAAAGTCTACGTATTAAGTCCCCAAACCATTTTCTCTAGTTTTCGCGAAATCAAATGGCTCTCCAATTGCAAATTAGGGTTTCTAATCTACTCTCCAAAAAAGAGATTGGTGGCGATTTCGATGGCACGTACACTAATCACATGTTACCTAACTATACTAAGGTCGACCTCGATTTTAAATTCCTCCTTGATACGATTTTGGTATGGGTTTTGGGAAGGCTCGTGCCTTCGATCTAATCTCGTATCCCTCATATTGAGCGAGTGAGAATCCAAAGGCAATCTATTAGCTCTCTCAAGATTCCCTACCTATGTAAAAGTCTCCAGAGGGTCACGACACCCTTTAATTAATGTGAAGGCCTGTTGCAACCTCCCTTTTTGTCTGAGGCAGGTAAAGACAAGATTTAGGGATATTGCTTAAAATAGGCCAAAGATCCTTGATTAGGCGTGAGCTCTTCTAAGCCCATACCTCGCGTGACATAAAATTTCCTTTTATATTTTGTTTCAGTTTAAAGAATTTGAGGAGTTGCTATTAGCCATTTGGGGTCTGTTAGAAACCAATCAAGACATGAGAATGTCATCTATATTTCCTACGCAACTAAAGATTCCAAATTTGGGGACTTCATTGTGCTAATGTATATTAACGCTCTTTTGGTGCCACTAACTACTTAGTTGTTTATCTAAGTGATCATGCAATCTTAATTATAGATTAATTCTAAAGGTATCAAAGCCACATGATCATGGAATATTTTTAAAGGGTTGTTTTCATTTTTATCTAAACTAATCCTAGTCATTCTAGAAGAGAAACTAAAAAAAATTATTTTAAGTGTCACGCTGTAAAGAAACACTCAAGCAATGAAATGACATTAAAGTAAACAAGTGAAATATGAAAGCATCCAATTGAGAGGATAATAAAAAAAACTGATACAAGTTGGGCAAAGAATATACTTGACTCGTTATAAGCCTGAGGATATGAACCCCATGAGCTTGATGTTAAAGACTAAGCTTATTTCTTAAGATTGAGTTAGATTAGAGTGAACCTAATTCTACTCATTTTATTGTATGATCAGACTATTTTGTGCTAAACTACCCATTACTTGAGAAAGCGATGATAAGTTGCATTGGTTTATTACTTTACTGGATTGACAAATGGACTAGTTTGATTATTTGTATCTTGGCCTATTAGTTAACTACCTTAATTAGACTAAAGTAATTAATCAAAACTAACTAAGTATTAGTTATGCAATTCGATTAGCCAAACCACCTCCTAATCAAACCAAGGATTTGTTGATAAAAGCTAATGAGAACTTGTGTTTGCAAAGGAGTAGGCTAATATCATTAGTCTCTCATTAAATCCTAATCACTCCTAATCAGTCCCTGAATCATGCAATCAGGCCTAACTTTCATTTAATCAAGCACATGGAGGATTAATTAAGTCATGCAATTATGCTAATTAGTCTTAGGAAATCAAGCAAACAATTAATTGACCAAAGGGCAACTTCTTCATTTTTTTTTTATTTATATAATATTTGATTTTTTCTAATTTTTTTAATTCCAAAAATGGGGACTGGGTTGGGTTGCTATGTTCTGCCCAATGTGGCCCCACACAGTGGTCTTATCTCAAACCACTTCTAAAAAGAAAAAACTAAACAAAACACACTTTGTCAAAAACGAATTAGGCCTAAAACTCATTTGGACCAAACAATCTCACGCTCATTCAAGATAGCAATAGGCCCGTTGTCTAATTATTGTACTTTAAGGCTGCGTTTGGTTGCTTGGATTCGTTTGGGATAAGATAGAATAAATGGGGATTCGAAATCCTCCGAATATCCTCTAATTGTAGAAATATCCTATTATACGTTTGGTACAACTTAAGACACACAATCATCGACTCTATAATGGTCTTTCCCCCCACAAAAATTTCAAATGCTCAATTCTCTATCTCTTAGGAAAATTGTTGAACACTGATGAGTGGTGGACTTGAAGATGGAGCTACTACGATAAGGAAGGGAGTGTGGTGGAGGAGAGCGAGCTACAAAGGAAATGGAGGAGGGCCACCTCTTCCATAAGCAAAATTATGAATCGAAGGTGAGGGGAACCTCTCTTTGGCGTTTCATCAAACATTGGTGAGCACCTAGTTTAGAGTCGACTAAGAGAAAAATCGTGGAACAATGATGGTCAAGAATGATTAATCAAAGGCGAAGCAGAGAAAATTGAGAGATGATTTACTGATGGTAGAAAAACTAGAAATCAACTGCAAAAGAGAGGAAGCAACGGATGAAGTGGTGAGCCCTAGCCTTCCAAGTTAGCCATGAGCAAGGACATTGGGAGGATACTCGAGGACACTGGAGTGCATAGGAATCACATTTCAAATTTTTCATATCCAATCATAATACTTATGTTATCAAACTAAGTATTATTTAGCTTATATTTGGGTTGACCATAGAAATTCTAGAGGACAGTTTAATCTTGAGAAGTATGGAAATTGTGGAAGATGATTTTTCGTGACTATAGTCATCCCAAGTCAGGAATGTTGAAATTATATTGATGAACACTGATGTAGACATTAGTATTTGTAGTGGTGTTGATTAATCACCATCATGTTAGTTATCGATGGTGTCAAACATTATCCGAATCATTCGTTTAATTATTTTTCAAATTTTAGGTTATCACAATAAGATTTTTCTTAAAGTTTGATATTTATTGTATAAGTTTTAGTCGATTCAAAATATTTTCAGACTTATCTATAATGGCCACCAAATTTTGCATTTTACATACTAACTATTTTATTGTTTTACTTGGTTTAATATTGATAAAATTCAACTTATGTGGCTAGAAAAGGATAATCTCATCTCTAAATGCTCTTCTTAATATCATAAGCCACCAGATATCTTACATGCATTGCAAGAAGTGACACATGTCATTTGCTTCTTTAGGGTGAAACCACGTATACTCAAATTTATTCTTTCTTGCTATTACCACAATATTTGGCAAGGTAATTGTAAAATCAGATGAGCTCATCATACATATCAATCCACTATAGGCAAACTTACACTTCATAATCAACAGAACAAGATTATTAACCTCAGACCAGAAATTTTTACTTAAGCTATGATCCTTTTACCTTTGAATTTCTAAGAGCAATTCTTTCCTACTTCTGAATTGAAAGGCAAAGATTTCATCTTTTAATAGATTCAACCAACTTTGTGTTGTCCCAATCCTGCTCAAGCTAAGTGAAATCTCTAGGCGTTAGCTAGATAAATCTGCTTGACACTTTGGACATGGTTGATTGTTGCCTGTGACTTTAATTGAATTTAACTTATTGATATATGCAAGGATTTGATTTGTTTTGGATGAGTAACTACACGCTGACAAGTGTTTGTGTTATTTTCTTGAGGTATGATAACATATCGCGGAACAAAAGGTGAATCTAAACTTGGTAACGTAATATTTGTAACTTCATATCCAACTGTAGACGATTATATTCATTTGTTTAGTCATATGTATTTTTGAGCCTCTGGTGCGATGTCTAAGGTACTGAGTCTGAAGAACTGAATCTTAAGCATTTTTTTATCTAAACTACACTATTTTCAAAATATGAAGTATTTTCTGACTTTGAATTGTAGTGTTTTCAAAGTCTGAGGTGTTTTCTAAGTTTGAACTGTATTGTTTCTAAAGTCTTAAGGTATTTTGAGTCTGAATGGTATCGTTTTCCAAGGTCGGAGGTATTTTTCTAAGCTTGTTTGAAGTATTTTTTGATTTTTTTTTGGGAAAGAAGTATTTTTTTTATTTTGAGTTGTATTGTTTCCAAAGTCTGAGGTTTTTCTGAGTTTGAATTGAATTGTTTGCAAACGCTGAAGTATTTTTTGATTAGATTGAACCGTTTTCAAGGTCTAAAGCTTTTCTAAGTTGAAACAATTATGCGTCTAAGCTTAGTTGTCTATATTTAAAGTCACTTTCTTTGGCATTTGAGCTCATTTTTCCATGTCTAAACTATTTCATGCATCTAAACTCACTTTCCAAGTTTGAATTGTTTATTGGCATTTTAATATACTTATTTGTTGAGTACATGCCTCACTTATTGATTGAATTTTAGTAAGTTTCATTAGAGGATATGTGATAAGATAAACAAGTGAACTTTATATTGAAAGTGTGCAAGTGTTGATTTATTATTGATGTCATGAGAATATGATGAATACGTCGCTCCTAAAAATTAAATTTGATGATGCCCCAAGTGCCAGGATGCCCATTTAGTTGTGATGCCCCATGGAGTATTATGGGATGCTTTGGGAGTTAGATGCCCCATCGAGTTGGGATTCCATGGGAGTATTTCAGATGCTAAGAGTGAAGATGCCGTAGCATTGGGACATCCCATGCCTCGACATGCCTTGAAAGTGTTTGGGAGGAAAAGTAACAAATGTAGCACATGCTTTTAAGTGAGATTATGTTGTGTCACAATGTTAGGTTATTTTGGCATGTCATGAAAGAGAAGATAAAATAATTATTCATGCGGTAAACAAACATATTCCCGTATCATGGGCTTATGTTGTTTTGTACCAAGTTAAGTGATAAGTTGAATCTAGTGATTTCATTTCCTGGGTTTCGGCTCACTTATTTATTTTGCAGACGTGTAGGATGGATTTACCCCAGCCACAACGTTTCGATGAACCCATGTAGTTTGACTTTTATCTTGATATGTATTGAACCTCCAAAATCCCCTAAGAACAGTGTTTTTATTTGGGTTATAAAAAACTAGAGGACACCAGAACCCCACAAATATATCTTAGTTCTTGAATGTTAGAGTAGTGTTTTTGATTTGGGTTCGATAAGGACTATGCTTGATTCCACCTATATTTCTGTTCTTGAATGTTGACAGTAACTGATTGGACATGGGGTTCGATGGCCTCTGATTTGATGATGGAGCTCACAACGGTGAGTTCTGACTCGTCTATCTATAACTTTTGGTGTTGCAGCACTTTTGGTTGGTGGTTTGATGTGGAGATAGAACCCTTACTCCTCCCAGTCATTTTATGCTGTCTTTTTGGTTTATGCAACACATGTTCATGTTGCCATGGACTTTACCATGAGTAATGAGCTAGTATATTCACCATATACCTCTGCATTGTTTTTATCTGGGCCATCTAATATTTCGATTTCCCTTTGCGTGCCTTTTCGACGTCTGTTTTTCTCATCACCGCTCGTGATCCTCTAGGCGTCCCCATGGGCGCTGGCCGCCGGCAGTGGTGGTCAGACTACCCCGATGTATGCCACGGCTGGCGCTTCTGCTCTTTCGGCTTTTTTTTGGTATGTGGCCTTCCCTCATGTGGTATTGTACGTTCCTCTCTATCCTTGTTTCTCCCTTTTCTCCAAGTTTAATCTATTTTGGCGCCCACCCTCCCCCCGCTCTGCCCTCTTTGTCTCTCTTCCTACTCCCTCTCGCCCCTCCGTCCCCCCTCCGCTTTCCTCGGGTTCCCCTTCTTCTTTTGCCCCCCCGCGGCCTCGCCTCCCTCCCTTCCCCCCCTGTTCCGCTTTCCTCTCTCTCCACCACCCCCACGTCGCGGCGGACAGACGAGCTGCAATCCTTCCCGTTGTTGCCTGTAGGTAGGCGAGTCCTCTGTTTTTCAAAATAAGAAGGTGAACCATATTGAAAGGTTTTAGGTTGTACTTAGTGGTCTAGATTTGAGTATGAATAGGATAACAATTATCATATCGGGTGTTTAGTGGTGTTCTCCAAATAGGATAAACTTGGATAAAAGGGATAAACAAGGATTAGATATGGAACTTTAAATACCACATGAGGTAATTCCCACATCCAAAAAATCCTAAAGAGGCAAGACTCGCCATCCTTGGCATTTCACATCGGCGGTAGTCTACCACCACTCGGCGGCCATCTCCCATTGTGACGCCCTAGATTATCACTATCGGTATGTACTCATAATACATTACTTTTCTAAAATGCACGCAAAAGTGAAATCTAAATATTTATATGTCCCATATAAAACAATGCATGAGTATATGGTGAATATACTATGCTTCATTACTCATGTTAACTTTCCTATTGCAACATTTATACATTTGTTTCATAAACCAAAAAGACAAGCATTAAATGCTTGGGAGGGATTAAGGGTTTCTATCTCCACTATCAAACCACCACATCTCCAAAAGTGCTGCCTACACCAAAGTTATATTATCAGCTACGAGTCAGTAACTTCACTCGTTGTTGAGCCTCCATCATCAAACTCAGAGGTCCATCGAACCCTATGGTCCAATCAGTCTACTGTCAACATTCAAGAACTAAGAAATATATTGGTGGGGAATCAAGTCCTCTAGTCCTTTATCAACCCAAATAAAAACACTACTCTTAGTGGATACAATCCTGATTGAGGTTCAATTACATTATCAAGATAAAAGTCAAACTACATGGGTTCATCGAAACGTTGTGGCTGGGGTAAATCCATCCTACACGTCTGCAAAATAAATAAGTGAGCCGAAACCCAGGAAATGAAATCACTAGATTCAACTTATCACTTAACTTGGTACAAAACAACATAAGCCCATGATACGGGAATATGTTTGTTTACCGCATGAATAATTATTTTATCTTCTCTTTCATGACATGCCAAAATAACCTAACATTGTGACACAACATAATCTCACTTAAAAGCATGTGCTACATTTGTTACTTTTCCTCCCAAACACTTTCAAGGCATGTCGAGGCATGGGATGTCCCAATGCTACGGCATCTTCACTCTTAGGCATCTGAAATACTCCCAATGGAATCCCAACTCGATGGGGCATCTCAACTCCCAAAGCATCCCATAATACTCCATGGGGCATCACAACTAAATGGGCATCCTGGCACTTGGGGCATCATCAAATTTAATTTTTAGGAGCGACGTATTCATCATATTCTCATGACATCAATAATAAATCAACACTTGCACACTTTCAATATAAAGTTCACTTGTTTATCTTATCACATATCCTCTAATGAAACTTACTAAAATTCAATCAATAAGTGAGGCATGTACTCAACAAATAAGTATATTAAAATGCCAATAAACAATTCAAACTTGGAAAGTGAGTTTAGATGCATGAAATAGTTTAGACATGGAAAAATGAGCTCAAATGCAAAGAAAGTGACTTTAAATATAGACAACTAAGCTTAGACGCATAATTGTTTCAAACTTAGAAAAAGCTTTAGACCTTGAAAACGGTTCAATCTAAATTCAAAAATACTTCAGCGTTTGCAAACAATTCAATTCAAACTCAGAAAAACCTCAGACTTTGGAAACAATACAACTCAAAATAAAAAAAATACTTCTTTCCCAAAAAAAATCAAAAAATACTTCAAACAAGCTTAGAAAATACCTCCGACCTTGGAAACGATACCATTCAGACTCAAAATACCTTAAGACTTTAGAAACAATACAGTTCAAACTTAGAAAACACCTCAGACTTTGAAAACACTACAATTCAAAGTCAGAAAATACTTCATATTTTGAAAATAGTGTAGTTTAGATAAAAAAATGCTTAAGATTCAGTTCTTCAGACTCAGTACCTTAGACATCGCACCAGAGGCTCAACAAATACATATGACTAAACAAATGAATATAATCGTCTACAGTTGGATATGAAGTTACAAATATTACGTTACCAAGTTTAGATTCACCTTTTGTTCCGCGATATGTTATCATACCTCAAGAAAATAACACAAACACTTGTCATGCGTGTAGTTACTCATCCAAAACAAATCAAATCCTTGCATATATCAATAAGTTAAATTCAATTAAAGTCACAGGCAACAATCAACCATGTCCAAAGTGTCAAGCAGATTTATCTAGCTAACGCCTAGAGATTTCACTTAGCTTGAGCAGGATTGGGACAACACAAAGTTGGTTGAATCTATTAAAAGATGAAATCTTTGCCTTTCAATTCAGAAGTAGGAAAGAATTGCTCTTAGAAATTCAAAGGTAAAAGGATCATAGCTTAAGTAAAAATTTCTGGTCTGAGGTTAATAATCTTGTTCTGTTGATTATGAAGTGTAAGTTTGCCTATAGTGGATTGATATGTATGATGAGCTCATCTGATTTTACAATTACCTTGCCAAATATTGTGGTAATAGCAAGAAAGAATAAATTTGAGTATACGTGGTTTCACCCTAAGAAGCAAATGACATGTGTCACTTCTTGCAATGCATGTAAGATATCTGGTGGCTTATGATATTAAGAAGATGGCATTTAGAGATGAGATTATCCTTTTCTAGCCACATAAGTTGAATTTTATCAATATTAAACCAAGTAAAACAATAAAATAGTTAGTATGTAAAATGCAAAATTTGGTGGCCATTATAGATAAGTCTGAAAATATTTTGAATCGACTAAAACTTATTTACAATAAATATCAAACTTTAAGAAAATCTTATTGTGATAACCTAAAATTTGAAAATAATTAAACGAATGATTCGGATAATGTTTGACACCATCGATAACTAACATGATGGTGATTAATCAACACCACTACAAATACTAATGTCTACATCAGTGTTCATCAATATAATTTCAACATGCCTGACTTGGGATGACTATAGTCACGAAAAATCATCTTCCACAATTTCCATACTTCTCAAGATTAACTGTCCTCTAGAATTTCTATGTGTCAACCCAAATATAAGCTAAATAATACTTAGTTTGATAACATAAGTATTATGATTGGATATGAAAAATTTGAAATGTGATACCTATGCACTCCAGTGTCCTCGAGTATCCTCCCAATGTCCTTGCTCATGGCTAACTTGGAAGGCTAGGGCTCACCACTTCATCCGTTGCTTCCTCTCTTTTGCAGTTGATTTTCTAGTTTTTCTACCATCAGTAAATCATCTCTCAATTCTTCTCTCTGCTTCGCCTTTGATTAATCATTCTTGACCATCATTGTTCCACGATTTTTCTCTTAGTCGACTCTAAACTAGGTGCTCACCAAGTGTTTGATGAAACGCCAAAGAGAGGTCCCCCTCACCTTCGATTCATAATTTTGCTTAATGGAAGAGGTGGCCCTCCTCCATTTCCTTTGTAGCTCGCTCTCCTCCACCACACTCCCTTCCTTATCGTAGTAGCTCCATCTTCAAGTCCACACTCATCAAGTGTTCAACAATTTTCCTAAGAGATAGAGAATTGAGCATTTGAAATTTTTGTGGGGGGAAAGACCATTATAGAGTCGATGATTGTGAGTGTCTTAAGTTGTACCAAACGTATAATAGGATATTTCTACAATTTAGAGGATATTCGGAGGATTTCGAATCCCCATTTATTCTATCTTATCCCAAACGAATCCAAGCAACCAAACGCAGCCTTAAAGTACAATAATTAGACAACGGGCCTATTGCTATCTTGAATGAGCGTGAGATTGTTTGGTCCAAATGAGTTTTAGGCCTAATTCGTTTTTGACAAAGTGTGTTTTGTTTAGTTTTTTCTTTTTAGAAGTGGTTTGAGATAAGACCACTGTGTGGGCCACATTTGGGCAGAACATAGCAACCCAACCCAGTCCCCATTTTTGGAATTAAAAAAATTAGAAAAATTCAAATATTATATAAAAATAAAAAAAAATGAAGAAGTTGCCCTTTGGTCAATTAATTGTTTGCTTGATTTCCTAAGACTAATTAGCATAATTGCATGACTTAATTAATCCTCCATGTGCTTGATTAAATGAAAGTTAGGCCTGATTGCATGATTCAGGGACTGATTAGGAGTGATTAGGATTTAAATGAGAGACTAATGATATTAGCCTACTCCTTTGCAAACACAAGTTCTCATTAGCTTTTATCAACAATCCTTGGTTTGATTAGGAGGTGGTTTGGCTAATCGAATTGCATAACTAATACTTAGTTAGTTTTGATTAATTTACTTTAGTCTAATTAAGGTAGTTAACTAATAGGCCAAGATACAAATAATCAAACTAGTCCATTTGTCAATCCAGTAAAGTAATAAACCAATGCAACTTATCATCGCTTTCTCAAGTAATGGTTAGTTTAGCACAAAATAGTCTGATCATACAATAAAATGAGTAGAATTAGGTTCACTCTAATCTAACTCAATCTTAAGAAATAAGCTTAGTCTTTAACATCAAGCTCATGGGGTTCATATCCTCAGGCTTATAACGAGTCAAGTATATTCTTTGCCCAACTTGTATCAGTTTTTTTTTATTATCCTCTCAATTGGATGCTTTCAATATTTACTTGTTTACTTTAATGTCATTTCATTGCTTGAGTGTTTCTTTACAGCGTGACACTTAAAATAATTTTTTTTAGTTTCTCTTTCTAGAATGACTAGGATTAGTTTAGATAAAAATGAAAACAACCCTTTAAAAATATTCCATGATCATGTGGCTTTGATACCTTTAGAATTAATCTATAATTAAGATTGCATGATCACTTAGATAAACAACTAAGTAGTTAGTGGCACCAAAAGAGCGTTAATATACATTAGCACAATGAAGTCCCCAAATTTGGAATCTTTAGTTGCGTAGGAAATATAGATGACATTCTCATGTCTTGATTGGTTTCTAACAGACCCCAAATGGCTAATAGCAACTCCTCAAATTCTTTAAACTGAAACAAAATATAAAAGGAAATTTTATGTCACGCGAGGTATGGGCTTAGAAGAGCTCACGCCTAATCAAGGATCTTTGGCCTATTTTTAAGCAATATCCCTAAATCTTGTCTTTTACCTGCCTCAGACAAAAAAGGGAGGTTGCAACAGGCCTTCACATTAATTTAAAGGGTGTCGTGACCCTCTGGAGACTTTTACATAGGTAGGGAATCTTGAGAGAGCTAATAGATTGCCTTTGGATTCTCACTCGCTCAATATGAGGGATACGAGATTAGATCGAAGGCACGAGCCTTCCCAAACCCATACCAAATCGTATCAAGGAGGAATTTAAAATCGAGGTCGACCTTAGTATAGTTAGGTAACATGTGATTAGTGTACGTGCCATCGAAATCGCCACCAATCTCTTTTTTGGAGAGTAGATTAGAAACCCTAATTTGCAATTGGGAGAGACCATTTGATTTCGCGAAAACTAGAGAAAATGGTTTGGGGACTTAATTACGTAGACTTTTCAGTCAACACCCTTTTGGTATCTAAGTTGAGTGATTTTTTAATCTATAGATTTCATGCAAACATTTTTTTCAATGATGCAAGTCCTAAAATCTAAAGAGTTCATGCAGGTGGGAAAGACTATCCTATCAGAGACAATCCATAATTAAAAGTTCGTAGATCAAAAAATTACTACGTGTGATAAATCGCATCAAATCAACATTCAAATGGTCACATGATAAGCCTAGTGAAGCCCTAAAGGTTTAAAAAATGCATCAATTAGGTTCATAGGTAGTTTGGGTCAAATTGACCAAAGGGACAAAATGATTATTTTCAAAGCTCGAGAACTCAAATCATGAAAATAGATCAAACTAGTTGAGTGTGGTCATTTTCTACTTTCCATGATTTTGGAAATTTTTCTAGAATTTTTTTATGATTTTGGGCTTTTTCAAATTTTATTATATTTTTAATATCTTTTCTTTTATTTAATTTTTGGACCAAGTTAGGTTAACTTCCCGAAGACCTGACCTAAACACACGCGAGTTTAAACCCGTTCTCAAAATAACATAGTTTTCATTTTTATTTATTTTATCTAATTTTTTTAACATTTTCTCATAATTTTTTATAACCAGCTAATCCAACAGCCCAGAATAGACCATGTGACTAGCCCACGCCTGTTGCATCAGGCAACCTAAACCGATAGCCACGATCAAACTAGAAGATCAAATCCGGACTATCCACTTAACATACCAAAATCTGCGATTGAGATTAAACTAAAGACTTGATCTAGACCGTTCGCTTAGAAAATCTATTTTCATTTTGAAAAATCATATTATAATATGAAAAATCTATTTTTTATTTCCAAAAAATCTCAGATCTAGACAAATGGCACTACCCCCACCGTCCTATCTGGGTTTTATTTAATCCTCTCTTATTTTCAAAATAGATTATAACGGTCGAGCTGATGTGGCATCTTCTTCTCCTCATGATGAAACTGCAATGAATAGCCAAGGTGATTTCGTTGTCGATCAATGGTGAAACCACCTCTAATCTACATGAAACCACGACCAATCAATTTGCCTAAACAACCAGATCAAAATATCTAAGAACTAACCAAATCAACGACTAATCAACACGAATCAAGCTCGCACGAAACATCAATGGCAGAACTCAAACTTAGAATCTAGAGCATAACTATAGAATTCCTCTTCAAACAACATTGTAAGGGTTCAAGAAGCTTAGTTTGAGCTCTGATCAAGCTCTAAATCTCCAGATTTCTCTGGCCAAGTCGTGATAGTTCGATGAAGGTGGAGGTTTTAACTCGAGGTTCTCACATGAAATCGATGCAAAAAGAGAATGCGATAATGCTCGGTGATGGATGAGAAGCAAAACACACAAAATAAGGAAACGAATTGTGGCTGGATTAAGAATCTACCATTGAAACACCAAGGAGAGCTCGAACTTGCAACTCACCGTTCTAGGAGGTGCCAAGCTGCGAGACTGGCGAAGATAAACTCTTAGAGCTCAGGAAAGCTTCTTGAAGTGGTTGGGCAACTCAATGTGGCTTGAAAAGTCACATATGCAGAAGGCCATTAGAAGCTTGAAAAGCACCCCTTTGGACCATGGAGAGGTCGAATGTACTTTCAGAGGTATGGAAAAGAATGAATGCAACGAAGGCTAGAATGAATATTCTAACTGACCTATGGTCGGTTTCGACTGGGAGGGATGAGTAGTTGTTATAGAGGAATGAAAGGGGTGATCGTACCAAATTGGACTTGAAGATCTTCTCTATTTCGGAAGTTTTGAGATGGAAGAATTTGGATAAGGCTTGGGTGGAATACTTCCCCAAGAGAGACTACATAATGTGCTCATCAAAATCTATTCTAATAATTACAGTATACTCCTCCAAAGTGGGTGTGATCTCCAAACCTCAAAAATCAGAGTTTTTGGATCCCACAACCTCGTCAAAGCCTAGATGAGAACGGGTTGATAATCTACCTTGATAAGCTCTATTAAAAGTCCCAAACACTCCTCAACATATGCTTGGTTGTTCGGACGAGGCGGCTTCACCATGCTAAAAGTTCCTTAAGTGAGATCGTAATGATTTTGATATCCAATTTCTCCATATATTTTTGAATATGTGAAAAAGCATGCTACAATCAATTATTACAAATTATGATGCAATATAAATGGGGATGTGATGCAATGTACTGAAAATGAACTAATTCAATTTCATATTTCCTTTTGGTGAAATAAGGGTTAAACGCTCTTACTTGATCAAAAGATGTCAAATAGAGAGTTTTAAACTAGATTGCTTCCAAAGAAATTATGCAATTGATTAGAATTATTCAAATGATTGGAATGAAAGCTATTGTCATATTTATCTACCAAAATCTCTAGAGAAGTTCAAATGGCACAGATACAGCTCAAAAAATCCCTAATATAACCAGATCTGAAGGGAAGAGATAGAAAGGATTCCCACATGGGGAAGTCCAATGTCTAAAGTTCATAAATGAAATCTAAAGTAAATGGGTCTGATGAAAATACGCACGTCCCAAATCAGGTTAAAAGTCATTTGATCCAAGTCAGGCTCCCTCAAGCTAACACATGTATCCGTCCATCTCAGAATCACTAAATGATATCACCAAAAATTCATATCTAGAAAAGGTGATTGGATTTTTTGGTGTAGTCTCTTTGTTTGAGGAAGAGTAGACGGTAGGACTGGTCTTATTGATCTTTCATTCATGTTTCCCCATAGTGGACTGTTTGAACTTCTTGAATAATGATAATCTAAGTACTACCCTCTTGATAAGTGGCTTCTTGATCACAAGGGGACGCCAAGCTCTCATATGCGCTCTCTCCATGCGGGGAAGCTTCTTTGCTCCTTGAATTTTGATCCATTCTTTGACTTTGTGGTTCGTCTCTAATCCGCTCAATATCTCGCGATACAGGAATCCCTAAAGTGGAATAGATTGTGCCTAGTGAGCTTCCTCCTTTAGGTGAATCGAAATGCTCCAAATGACTCCATATCGACAGTGTCGTGATGTTGAAACACTCCCTTGTGAACACTTCAGAAACTACGGACTGATTTAGGGAAACCATCGTTCTATCCTACAAATGGCTTTCAACCCAATCACTTGAATGATTTTCGAAATGATGCAATGATATGCTTGATATGTACAATTTAAAATGTATGAGAGATGAATTACAAATTTCAGGTATGAAAGACCTTACCAAGCAGACCCCTTTATTGGTTTTGATTTTAAGTATATCAATACTTTATTTCACATGCGCATGAGATAAGTGAGGATTTGACTTTAAAAATCAAAAAGGGACATGGTATAGACCTAAAAGCTCACATTATTCTGACTCAATAATTTTGCCCACAAGCGCAATCAAATAGCGAGTGGGAAGAACCCATGATTAGATAGTGAGCAGGATCAAATATAGAACCCAGGTGCAATCAAATGCTAGAGTTTGGCATATCGATCCTATCTATGGCGATCTAGGAAAGTGCTTTCGTGGCTTGGTTAAGCGCTTGTATGAGTGGGCGTCGTGAACCCAAAATATACAAGATCATGCATAGATTAATATCAAAAACACTTCAAAATGACAAGAAATAAAACAATCAAACCCCAAAACACCAAATTTGCACAAATACGGTCGGCATGTACTTCACACCTTGTAACTCCCATCTGCAAAATATTTAACAACTTTGATAGGTAACTTACCTCATATTCAGTAGCATCTGCAGAAAATATGTAGAAAATACTCAAACTTTTAATCGACTCAAGTCTTCTAAAGATTTACAAACCAAGTCCCTAGTGGAGTCACTAGTCCGTCGCGACCATCTCAAGACTTTTACATAAGTAGGGAATCTCGAAGGAGCTAATAGATGCCTTTGAGATCTCGCTCGCATGATATAACAGTACGACATCAGACAAGGCGGGGCCCTCCAGGCCCATAACACATCTTGTCAAGGAGGAATTTAAAATTGAGGTCAGCCTTTGTGTGGGCATGGTAAAATATGATTAGTGTCATGCCATGAAGTCGCCACCAATCTCTTATTGGAAGATAAATTGGAAACTTTATCGGC
>JAGVVM010009349.1:0-15064 GCA_019149425.1 Psidium friedrichsthalianum
GCCCTCTTCCTTTGTGGAAGAATGGTTCATCTCTCTTCCCTCATTGTCCATATTTTCTTCACCTGCGGCAAGTGATAGCGCAATGCCGTTTTTTTTAAATCCCCAAGTGCTTACATGGCAAAAAATGCCTCTCCACATAGCCATGTAAGGGGCAGGGCATTATTGGCGGGGAAATGATGGATGGTTAAATGGTCCTCGGCCTTCGTTTCTCATAGCTGCGACCGACATCTCTTTCCCTTCTCTATAGCATTTCTCTGTCATGGGAGAAGGCTTGCCTTTTGCTCTTGTTTTTCTTCATCAAAAATTTTCGCATGCGTATTTGCTTTCTCTTATGATTTTAGCTTGCGGGCTTTGTGCCGGGAAATGATGAGTCTAATGGTTCCTAAGCTTTGGCTTCTTGTCTTGCGGTTTTTGCAGTTTAGGATCGTGAAGAGGGGCTCGGGAGAGAGGTATACGATTGGACGCTGAAGAATAGCAACGATACCCTCATGCCTCTTGCAGGTGCTACGGTTTGTAGGGTGAGTAGGGGGGAGACATCCCTCTTGAGTGGATGAATCTACTTTTCTGGGAGATGTGGGGGTTATCGTTGTAATGAGGAGAGATTTCATATTATTGAAGAAGGGGCCGCAATTGCAGAAAAAAGTAAGGCTAGTAGAATGAAGTCAGTATGCCGAGAGTGTGGTCGTCGTACGAGGTAGGCCTCCTCTCCCCCTGGAAGAAGGTCATCTCTCTTCCCTCATTCCAATTTCTTCACCTGCCAAGGATCGCATGCCAAATCCCAAGTGCACATGCAAAAAATGCCTTCTCAACATAGCCATGTAACAGCATATTGGCGGGGAAATGATGGATATAATGGTCCCGCCTTCGTTTCTCATACGCCCGACGATCTCTCTCCCTTCTCTATAGCATTTCCTCTCAGGTATGCTTCCTTTTCTCTTGTTTTCTTCTCCATTTCCACATTTGCTTTCTCTATGATTTTAGCTTCGCTTTTGCCGGAATGATGAGTCGTAATGGTTCCAAGCTTGGCTTCGTCTGCGGTTTTTCAGTTTAGGATCTAAGAGGGCCGGAGAGAGGTATAGATTGGACCAAGAATAGCAACGATACCCCATGCCTCCAGGTGCTACGTTTGGGGTGAGTAGGGGGGAGACACAGCTTTTGAGGTGGATGAATCACTTTCTGGGGAAGGATGTGGGGGTTATCAGTAAGAGGAGAGATTCAATATTGAAGAAGGGGCAGCAATTCAAAAAAAAGAAGGCTAGTAGAATGAAGAGTCGTATGCCGAGGTCGTGGTCGTCGGACGAGGAGCCGCAGCGGAGGGAAGAGGGAGAAGGAGAAAAGAAAATAGTAAAGAAAAATAAGAAAAAAAAAAAAGAAAAAGAGAAAAGAAAATTAGAAAAAGGAAAAATAAAAATTATGATTTTTAACAAGTAAATAAAAAAGAAAAGAAAGTAAAAAAATAATTAAATAGAAAGAAAATGTGAAAGAGAGGGAAAAGGAAAGATGAGGAAAATGTTTTCCTCTTCTAAAAAAGAGGAAAAAAATTTCTCCACTTTTGAAGGATTTTTTTTTCCATAGGGGAAATCGGTGGTTCGGTTCTCGGGTGGATCCATGGAACAAACAATTGGTTCATGGTTCGCATTTTGCAGAACCGGTCCCTAACGGACGGTTCTTGGTACTAGGGTAGAACCATCTATCCTATGAACCAATCACCCCTAGCTACCGCACCGATCTCGTGAATATTTTTATTAATTATTTACATAGTAAATAAATAAATTACATACATATTAATAAAATTTTCAATTAATTATTGATAATCATGTTAAAAAAATAAGTTTCAAAATGAAAAAAAAATATATTTACAAAGTTATATAAATTTAAAATTATTAAAAATACATAAAAAAAAATACGTAATTAAAAAAAAGCTGCCCCACTGGCCTCCTAAATATTTTTTTTATTAATTATTTACATACTAAAAAAATTAATTACATACATATTAATAAAATTTTTAATTAATTAGTTATATTAAAATATAATCCTCAAAATAAAAAAAATTATATTTAAAAATTTATATAAATATAAATGTGATAAAAATAATCAAAACCACATAAAAAATATGAAAAGAAAAAGGCTTGCGTAATTATAAAAACACAAAAGAAAAATACGAAATTAAAAAAAAATTGTAGCACCTGAATATTTTTTTTATTAATTATTTACGTAGTAAATAAATTAATTACATATATTAATACATTTATCAATTAATTATTGATAATTATGTTATAAAAATAAGCTTCGAAAGGAAAAAAATTATATTTACAAATTTATTTAAATATAAAATTATAAAAAAAAACCCAAAAAATATGAAATTAAAATAAAAAATTTGCCACACCTGCCTCGTGAATATTTTTTTTATTAATTATTTACATAGTAAATAAATTAATTACATACATATTAATAAAATTTTCAATTAATTATTGACAATTATGTTATAAAAATAAGCTTGAAAAGGAAAAAATATATATTTACAAAGTTATGTTTATATAAAATTATTAAAATAAGTAAAAAAATATGAAATTAAAAAAAAGCTGCCACATTGGCCTCCTGAATATTTTTTTATTAATTATTTACATGCTAAAAAAATTAATTACACACATATTAATAATTTTTTAATTATTTATTTATAATTATGTTATAAAAATAAGCTTGAAAAGGAAAAAAAATTATATTTACAAAGTTGTACAAATATAAAATTATCAAAAATACCTAAATAAAAATACGAAGTTAAAAAAAATGTGGATGCACGGGCCCCGTGCGGCAGTACCAATTTATTAAGCTTGTTATCCATGTTCTTTTAATCTGGATATGTGATTTTTACATATCTCACCAATTTTATTTTATGAATATTTTTTTATTAATTATTTACATAGTAACTAAACTAATTACATATATCTTAATAATTTTTTTTAATTAATTATTGATAATTATGTTATAAAAATAAGCCTCAAAGTAAAAAAAAATTATTTTAAAAAAAATATATAAATAATATAAATATAATTAGAACGGCATAAAATAAAACAAAAAAAAAGGTTGGGGCCAAGTGGGCCCGCGCGGCATTTTTAGTGTCGTGTGGGCCCCTAATCGGTAAATAAGTTTTTTTTCAACCTAAATTGGTAAATAACTTTTTTTAAATCTAAATTGAAAAAAAAAAAAAAACCCCAGAATATGCGGCAATGGAAGGCCCGGTGGCGATGGAGCTGGTAGAGAGAGGAAATGGGATGATTTGGTGGGTAAAACGACAGTGAGAAGTGTGTGGGAGGTTCTGGTGGTAGAAGAAGAGAGTGAGGATGGCGAGTGGGCCATTGATGAACCGGACTAAGGTGAAGTGAAGAGTGCGAATGACGTGCCATTTCTGGATTTCCACCTTGATCCTCCATCCATGGAAAGATGTATAATTCAATGCGTCTGATGAAATGGCGATTGAGGACACTGATGATTCAGGATCAAGAAGATAAGAGCTGATTCTTATAGAGAGAGAGAGGAAGAAGAGAGAAGAGCTCCTAGATCAGCAAAGAGGCTTGATCACTGAATTTTTTATTCGATTCCTCGGACAATTTTCTTGAATAAAAAAAATCAGGTTTGGACTCGCAAGCAAAATTCAAGTGTCAGCATGTCGTTATAGAATATATTTAATGAATCTTTCAAACTAATAATTTTAGCTAAGAATTCCGATGAAGTTGATACATGCAATGGGTGATGAACAGTAACTATGAGGGGTAACCCTAGTTTGATTTCCCAGAATCTTTGCCAATTTGTATGACAAAATGAGGAATTAGCAAAAAGGACACCATGACTCAAGGATCAAGAAGATAAGAGCATAGTCTTATATTAGCTCGTGTGAACGAGGAAGAAGAGAGAATAGCTCCATAGATCAGAGAGAGAATCCCTTTCCCTTAGCAGCTCAGTTTGTTACAGAGAGGGTCCGTTGCTGAAGAGAGCCCTTTCTGTTGAACAGAGTGAGAGCCTCCCCGGTTGAGCTGGTCAAAGAGGGAATCTTCTCGAGCATAATTCCTTAGAATCTTTATTATCAAATCCAATTGCTGATATTAATTCCAACTTCTTTTTATACAAAAAAAAGAATAAAATATCAAATTAAGGTTCAGTGCTAAATATTGTCCATATAAAACACGTTTAATCTAGTGAGTGTTTGCCAAACGAGAAGTTTTTGTGTTGAAGCAAAATGGGTAGACTGTGTGCTTTGGGCATTGGGATTGTTTTGGTTTTTCTAGAGTTTGCCGTTGTCTCAACTCAATCTCAACTGAGATGGGTTATTATTCAAAGAGTTGCCCAGCAGCCCAAAGTATTGTGAGAGATTTTGTCGAAGATCACATCCGCAATATTCCCTCTTTAGCCGCCGCAATGCTGAGGATGCACTTTCATGATTGCTTCGTCAGGGTTTGGTTTCTGTATCTTCCCTCTAATCTCGCATTTGGAGAAATCAGTTATTGCATAGTGCGAGCTTCGGGAAATTTGAGGTCATCTTTCGTTGATCAAGGCCAGGGTTCTGATGCTTCGGTGCTTTTGAACTCTAGTTCAAGCAACCAGGCAGAGAAAGATTCTATTCCAAATGTCACTCAGAGAGGCTTCGACTTCATCGATCGAGTGAAGAGCCTTCTTGAAGCTGAATGCCCCGGAATCATCTCATGTGCGGACATTGTAGCTTTGGTCGCAAGAGATGCAATTGTTGCCACTGTAAGGAGGACAACACAATTAATTTTTTCCGCAAGAGCACAGATCCATTGTTCAAGTGTGTCTAGATCTTGAGACCATATGTAGAAATCTGTTTTCTCCACTGATGATGGAATGAGTACAAATTTGTAAGCGAAAAAAAGCATTGAGATGGAATGGGGAGCTAAAACTGTATCTGATGTGCATCAAACTATAGGGGGGTCCATTCTGGAGAGTTCCTACAGGGAGAAGAGATGGAGTTATTTCAAGGGCATCAGAAGCATTGAGCTTACTCCCTGCTCCATCCTACAATTTCACCACTCTCCAGATAATTTTCGCCAATATAGGACTTGATCTTAAAGATTTGGTTTTATTGAGCGGTAAGGTCATATCACTCACCTATACAAAAGTTAATATCGAAATACACGTTCAGTACGTAACTAAGCTGGTCATGTGCTCTAATTAGTAGTGGCTCATGTAACTTGTTCTGACATAGGAGCTCACACGATTGGTGTATCTCACTGCTAGTCTTTCGGCAACCAGCTATACAACTTCACCGGCATCGAGGATCAAGACCCGTCCCTAGATAGTTAGTACACGGCAAATCTCAAGGCCAAGTGCAGGAGCCCGAGTCAGGACACCATCGTGGAGATGGACCCGGGCAGCGACAGAACCTTCGACCTCAGCTACTACAGACTCGTGCTTAAGAGGAGAGGCCTCTTTCAATCGGATTCTGCTCTCACCACCAGTCCTGTTACCAAGCTCTTCATCACACAAATCCTTCAAGGGTCACTTGACGACTACTACGCTCAATTTGCCTTGGCAGTGGAGAAGACGGGCCGGATCAACGTAAAGATGGGGTCGGCGGGTGAGATAAGAAAGCACTGCGCTCTGGTGATTAGCTAAAAACTAAAGGGTATAATCCGTGTTCTCGCCATTCTTCAATATATTGCATGTTACTGGAAGAATTTCATCAATTTTTTTGGTAATAAAGGTTATAAGCCTTGCGAGATATCAAACTGCTCTATCCCGAGATTGAGCAAGTCTAGTCACCATCCCTCGTCTCGCCATTTTTCAATATACCAAGTCTAGTTCTGATTTGAAACCCACCTTCTTCTTCAACGAGGATGCTCCCACAATATTCTACCTGTCCAATCTTTTCCCATCCAATCTAATCAATTCTGCAGCAACACAGGCATCAAATATGCAGAGACACGACCTTGGACTTGGAGATGAGAAAACAAGTACTGTGAGTGTGAACCAGCTTCCAGGACTCTCTTGAATACCAGGAGCTTCACAACTCATTACGAGGATTACGCGTACCACGGAAAAATATTCAATAAATGGAGATTTGATTATACACGGTTTCCCCTTTGCTGCATCCATCTAAATCATGTGATCGCATGTTAATAGATCCTCAAAGGTCATCCAATAGAATTGTTTCCGCATAAACCAAAAAACAGCCCGCTCATTGTAATCGAAGTTCAATTAGGGTTAGTTGATTAAGACTGAACAATGAAAGTGATCCAAGCCATTGAATAATGGAAAACGATACGGGATATCAACATCCATTGATATAGCCATAGACAACTAAGCAACATCGATATCGTTATATAGTCAAGAGGCGATCAACCCGGCGTGTCGACTAAGAAAAAAACGAGTTGGGCATCGAAAATTTGGCCAAATGCTGGAGAGAGAACACAAGGTTCAAGATGCCAATTGAAAACAAGAATAACCCGCGACAATTGAGTAATACCATAAACTTGGGAGTTGTAACTACTTGTAGATTGGATCGGCTTGTGAATAGGAAGTCTAAAATCATGGTAGTACATTTGTAATTGTATTTGGGTATGCTTGTTTCAGGGAAAGTGTTTTCCTAGAATTAATTTTTCGGACTTTTAATTGTTTGGGTCAACGGCAAGTTCATGTACAAAATTGAAGAAAGTAAATTCCTTAATTTGAAGAGATGAAAACACTTTCTAGAATTGCTCATCTATAAATTTTTTAATACTTTAATATTTTGATATTGTTTTCTTTTTTTTTTTCCTTCATCCCTTACTGCGACTAGCCGAAAATGACCACCAGCGAGCTCGATGCCATTGGCCGAGCTAGCCAGTCCCAACAAGCCTTGAGGCTATCGAAATGGCTAGCCCCGAGCTCATCGATCTTGAGGCTCGCCAATGGCTGTGAGGAAGAAGGGAGAAGAAAAAGAAAATAAATTAATAATGAGTAATTTAAAATTTTGAAATTTTTTTTTCTCATATTAAGTTTTGAGATGGAAATCAGTTTCCAAATGAAATCCAAATATTGGAAAATGTTTTGGTACCAAACAAAGGAAAACAAATCGTTTTCCAAAAAATGATTTCTCGAAAACCATTTTTTCAGAAACGAAATTCAGGAAAACGTTTTTAGTGAAACAAACGCACAATAATTATTGATGAACGGTTGTAATTAGTGAGCTACGTAATGGCCATTGTTAGGATCCCAATGTCACTGGCACACTTTCCTAATGTGCTTATCAGTTTATCATTGTCAATGTCTTTTTTAGTTTTAACTCTCGTTCTTTATTTCCGGCTGTTTACTCGTAAAATCACTGCCCATCTTCCTTACAAAGACATGTGAATTCGTATTCAAAATCCCATAATCTATTTCATAACAAAATCGATGATCAACATTCGGTGAAAGGGCTTCTACTGCCTTGGGTGAAACCCCATACTCGGTGAAACAGTTTTAGGTTTCGTTTCTTCCAATCAAAGTAGATACTAGATACCATGCCCCTCCAGCTACAGCGACACCCAAAGACGAGAGCATGTCGATGGTAGAAATGGCTGGCTTTTCTGGTGGAACTTCCCGAAGATCCTTTACTAACGAAGCAAGACGACCTAAACTTTGGATTTCAGGAAAATAAAACACGTTGGCGGGATTTAAATATGTATAAACCATCAATTATTAAACTAACCGCAACAGGCAATTCTTCATGGTACCCCTAGGACGGCCCTTGCCCACGACTCCGACGACAGAACACAAATGAGGCAAAAAAAATCTATAGAACGTTATATTTACCTGCTCTATGATCCTCGTCTTGGTCGCTGTCATCTCCTCTCCAATCCAAATCGCCCGTCTTGCTTCTCTCGGTGATGTCATCCTCAATCCTCTTTAAATCAACGGTTAATACCACGAAAACTAGTACATGACAAATTTACCCCAAACTATTTTTTGACCCAAACTAGTACGCTCAAATTTAAATTTTTTTCACCATCACCTGGAAAAACCCCAAACTATTACATCATGTTTAAGGATCAGTAGATAAACATGTGATTAGGGTTGGTAGTGAAGCAAGACGACCTAAACTTTGGATTTCAGGAAAATAAAACACGTTGGCGGGATTTAAATATGTATAAACCATCAATTATTAAAACTAACCGCAACAGGCAATTCTTCATGGTACCCCTAGGACGGCCCTTGCCCACGACTCCGACGACAGAACACAAATGAGGCAAAAAAAAATCTATAGAACGTTATATTTACCTGCTCTATGATCCTCGTCTTGGTCGCTGTCATCTCCTCTCCAATCCAAATCGCCCTGTCTTGCTTCTCTCGGTGCTGTCATCCTCAATCCTCTTTAAATCAATCCCTTATTTCTTGTTTAAGTAAGGGATTACTTGAGTGCCTTATTTTAACATTTTTTCGACCTCGTGGCAAAGTTAAGTGAAAAGTGACTACTTGAGTGTCAATTTTTTTTTTTTTAAGTGATCACTTATGATACACCTGTCAAACGGATGGATCGGGTAAAAAATGATCCGAGCGAAATTCCCACATTTCCATGCAATACAAATCTAACGATCTAAACCCAACTCGACCCATATTACTTAAACCCTAACATATTTAAGCCAATATAGGAAAACTTGTTTGTTATAGTTTGGGCATTTTTAAATAAAATGCTGATTTTTTTATTGTTCTATTTTATAAAAAAAAATTTCTTTTTTTTACTTTACGAAATCTGGCGAGGGTCAACGCTAGCCACTAGGCAAGGGCTATAGGTGAGGGTTGCGACTCTTGCTATGTCTAAGTGAGGGCCACGACCCTTGCCTAGACCTAGCAAAAGTCGGCCGACCCTTTTTGACACCTAAATTAATGACTTCATTTATTGCATAAGAAAATTAGGGACTAACCTTGGTCTGTAACTAATATAATTAAATTGCATATAGCCTTAGGAACATGTGTATAGTTTTAAGAACATTCATATAGTTCACATTATAATTAGATCGGCAACGGCAAACAGACCAAAATTGACTGCACATATTGGACCCCGTATTGAATGAGAAATTTGGTCCAGCCATTAGGGGATACGATGGCCAAAAATTCTGATTAAGAGGGCCTTAATTGGCCTAACTTGGACTTAGTTCAACTGTTTAAAGTTTAATTAAGGAAATGCCTTATGCTATTAAAGACTTAATTTGAGCCCATGAGAGCATTAAACTTTAGCCAAGTTGGAATAAGTAAATTATTAATTACTTGGAAAATAATTCAATAAATTGTTTAAGAAAATAAAAATCCTAGTATATTCTATAAATAGGCGCGCTCCGTTTACAACAGGGGAGACTTCACCTTCACATCTAACAATTTGTGGCCACAAAGGCGAAGCAGAGAGAAAGAGAAAGTTTCTATTCTTTATGCAAGTTCTGAAGGTCAGCAAAACGAAGACACACAAAAAGATCAACTCAGGGGACATCCATAAGCAAGAAGATGACAAGAGGGGGGCCTTTTATGAGATTTTTTAGAACTACGACCAACTGCTCTAAAAGCTTAATCTTTTAAATGAATGCATGATTTATATTTTAATTATTCTAGCACTCTTCCTTATGGTCTTTTTGCCTAGTACTAAGCATGGAAATATTTCATTGGGAAGGAAAATAGGAGTCTAGAAATATGTAAACTCAGGACTTCCTGCTTTAATATTATATCAATTCTCATTCAATATGGTTCTTGAGCAATTAATATATCTCAAATGAGGTGAAGATTGTTAAGATACATGTGTGAATTGATGTGGTCTTGATCAATTAATATATTTTAGTTGGCTAATAACTCATTGGGTTTTAAATTTTGTGCGAAGGTGGGTTTAACTGAAAATATTTTCAGGCGAATCACTATGCTGGTCATTGATGCTCAAACAAGGTACTTTTTTGGATGTTTCGGTAAAACAAGCTCCCATGTGATTAGTGGAGGCCATTGTGATACATTATCAATTGTCGTAGAGGCCACAGAAAGTGACTAAGCCCCAAGGCCACTGGGATACATTGATAATGCTAGGGTGCTTCATAAACACGCAGGATCTAAGAATTAAAGTAAAGAGAAGAAATGAGACGAAGGGTGTAACACTAAGAAGAAGTAAATTATCGATTATAGGGTAAGTAAATTAAAAGTACAAGTATGTAGAAAGTTTGACCACAGGTAGTAAAACCTTCTGATTGTTGGGTAAGTAAATTAAAAATGCATATAAGTAAAGAACAGAAAGTAAATAGCGATAAGTAAAAAGCAAACCAACCACAGGAGGCAAAGTCTTTCGTTTGTGGGATATGTAGAAGACAATAAGATACAGAAAATTACTTGTATTGAAGAATGAACAACTTTTACAGTGCAGAAAAGTATAAAAAACAAGTGCAAGTATGTAGAAAGTCTTGAAATTCACAGATTATGAATAGATCTAGAACTATAAAGACAAGGTAAGGTTAACTGGGTATTGAGGATATGAAAAACATACTAGATCTAGAACTCTAGGAAATGGATGGAAATCTGTGATCTCAAGAGAGTGGTTAGAAAAACTGAGGAAAGATCCTTCAATCTGGGTCTTAGTCCCAGTAGGGGGGGGGGGGGGGGGGGGGGGGGGGGGGTAATTTGGTTTCAAGTGAAGAGAGAAGTGATCTAATATGTCTTCCTTTCGAGAACTTGCCCTTCCCTTCACATGGTATGGTATATTTAAGGATGATGGTTTCTACTATGGTTAAGTGAAAAGTAACAATAGTGTATAGTGATATCAAAAAGCCACTATAGTGTACAGTATACAATGAAAGTTGCTACAATGTACCGTGATATAAAATTTTCCTATCATAGCAAGGATCTTCATCTTCCATCAAACCAATGTCGTAGCAGTCATCCTCATTAGTGTTGCCACTATGATGGGAGGAACACTGAGACTCTTCGTATTTAGAAAGAGCCTACTTGAGCATCTGATAAAATTGTTGTTCATTCTGAGCAGAAACCAATTTTGAACAGGTGAAAGACTTGTCATGTAGAAAAAAGACCGGTTTAGAAGTTGGTTTAAGAGTAACTCTCTGATTAAGCCAATTTATGAGTGATTGCTTAGAGATTTTGTCAAGAAACTTAAAATCAATCCCACATTTGGTCTTGTATTTGCATACAAGGATCAAAAACATTTGGGTGATATGAGAATTTTGTATAATCAAACCCTAGCCAATCACCTAGGAGACTCTGAAGGCTAAGAAATATATCAAAAGAGGAGGGAATGCCTCTTCAATTGGTGATGGTTTGTATGTTTTCAAGAAAATTTGGTAGCTTGTTTGGGCTGAGATTGGCAAAATTTCTTGAAGTGGGCCAAAATGTTGCCACCATTTGAGAAACCAATATTGAAGCAAGTTGATTTCAAGGTTTTCTTCAAAATAGAAGAAGCTAGGTATGGCTGAAATTCGTGTTTTGTTTGAAGAAAACATTCCACCAAGCTATTGGAAGTCAAAATATTATAGCTAGGTCGGTATGGGATAGGTTGGTGACCCGTATATGAATTTTGCTAGGGATATGGCATTAAGATTCCACTCAGTAGGATGGATGATCCATTATTTTTGCAGTGGAATAGATTATAGTACCAAAAAACCTTATCTTCAAAATGTTTAAATTCTATAGAACCAGTTTCTTCCAAAATCTTTTCGTAATATGCAACTGTTTGGTAAGTATCGTGTGTAGTATAAAACCAATTTTTTCCAAAAATATTTTTTTGCAAATATTTTGGGTCTTCATGCCAAAATCCTTTGCAACAATGTAGATTTTGTCAAAAAAGGTTTTATGCACAAACTTTGATTTTATCTTTTGAACATTGAGAGGGATTGCCGTTGACCTAAAAACCACTTCACTAGAAATCTTTTTATTATTATATATATTTGAAGGAGAAGCAGATTGTACCTTTTCTGATGAGTAAATCTCAGTATTTAAAAATTTCTGCAATGCCTGAAATGCCTCTTTGGGTAATATAGAAATGGGTTGTGATACAGGTATAGATAGGGATGGTTGTTCTTGTTTTATAAAGATTGCCTTAGAAATTGAAGAGGATTTTTGTTTAGGACTTTGAGCTGCTTCAAACTAGCTCCAGATTGGGATGAGTTTCCCTGTATGGGCTCTATGGAAGGCTCAGCTTTGGCTTTGCCTTTTTCTTTTTTGGGATGCATGATTGTAATCCCTATAAAAATTCTCGTGTAAGAAAATCTGATAGTAAGTTTGAACTGCTATTTATAAATTCAATATTGAAATCAAAAATAGGAAGTATAGCCTGCCATTGGCAAATATTTATTTTGAAACAACATTTAAAAAAATCCTTTTGTAAAATATCTTTTGTAGACTTGTAATCAATTCTTAATAAATTTATTTGATTTAATAAATCTCCTTGGATTTAAATATTGAAAGTACAATAACAAGAATCTCTTTTTTGATAGTAGAGTGATTTTGTTGTGTCTCATTTCAGTGTTTAAATGAATTTTGCTCTCCATCCTTTTTTTTTTTTTTGAGTATTGCTCCATATCCTAACTCTGAAGCATCTATTTCGACTATTTTTGAAAGCAGATGGATTAGCAAGGTATAGATAAGGAATGTCCTGGACTAGTGATTTTATTTTTCCTACAGTATCAGTATGTAAAGAAGTCCAAGGGTTGGGTACTTTTTCAACATATGGTGTAGAGGTTTGCATATGATATTGATGTTAGGGATGAACTCAATTATATAATTGAGGCTTCTTAAGAATCTCTGTAGTTGATTCTTATCTTTTAATTCATCCGAGAATTTTTTCAAATTGAATGGATCTTTCAATAGGACAATTGTTCCTAATGAATATGGTGACATGGAAATCTTATTTTGGTTTGGAATGACAATACCTTGGAAGAAGATAATGCTAATCCATTTATTTTGGTAATATTGAAAAAATGATTTATATGCTTAAAATGAGAGTGTATATTGGGAGAATATTAAGAACATCATCAATATAGACTATGATGAAATTTGAATAAGGCTTAAAAATGTTATTTCATTATCCTTTGAAATTATGAATGAGCATTTTTTAAACCGAAAGGCATAACATTCAACTCGAATTGACGAAAGAGACCCAAAAGCTGTCTTATACCTATCTTTTTCATTTATCTAGATTTGCCAAAATTGGACTTCATATCAAATTTGAAAAATATTTAGCATTATGTAACCTATAAGAAGATCTTTTTATTGGTGTTGGAGAAACATCCCATAAATATTTTGATGGTTTTCAAATTATCATTTGGTATTTGATTTACCTCTGGTGTGTAAATGTTGGTATATGTGGTTAAGAATCACTTGTCACCTATCGCTGGAACATCAGGTGGTGTCTGAAGCATTTTGGTTAAAAACAATTATTGAGGACCTCAAAGATCTTATCACCAATTGTTTGATATCGAATCTTAAAAGATCAGGTTAGACAAGTTGTATATAGTCCAAACGTGATAATGTTTGAGAAAAATTGGCTGAAGTAACCAAAGTTTGATGGGCAAAGCCAACGAGAGGATTTAATCTTCTCGAAAATAGTACAACTACTCTGTTAGAGTACAGCAGTAATTTGTCAACAACAAATAGTGCGTCAACTCCTATTTTAGGTGTGTCCAGTCTAACTTGAAAGAAAGCTACTCTAGCATGTGGACAAGGTGTGCCATCAAACTCCAATGGCTCGTTTGCTTCTCTAAAGTGGTTCAAACGGCTAGAATGTTGAAGGCTTTAAAAAGAGGAACTCATGAAAGCTAAAGAAGAACCAAACCACTTGAATGAATTGAATATCCAAAGTTACTCTAGAATTAGTTCTAATTTAAAAGCTTAAACTGAGAAATATTTTGTGATCATCTATAGCCTTTTAATCGTGCAAAATCAAGTGTACATTTCTAAGTAGTGAGGTTGTATCAAGATAGTGTGATCTATTACATGAAAGATCAACTCACGTACTATTTGTAACTTGTGAGATAGTTTACTAGTGCATTTCAGCCTGTGTTGTGGCTGTTAGTTGTGTGGAGATAATGTAGGCTTGAGATATAAGTCGAACCACTGTATACCTGGTGTGCTGATCTTTTCTAAATCATTATTCTGTTCACACACACTCATGTGCTTTTGCTCATCCGATCTTTTTCTTTATCACCTACTATTTTTCACATTGTCTAAAAAAGTTTCGAAATAACCTATTCATCCATCTCTAAGTTACATTGTTAGCCCCAACAATTAGGGATTGTATGCCTTATCCATTTCAATGCAGTATTTAAGGGTTTGTAATTTATAACTAACCTAGGTATAACCTCTTTCCAATTCAACATTCTTATTGACATGGAAGGCAGAACAACTCTAGGGTGATTGACTTTTTCATATTTTTTTTTTAGAAGATCTTGAATTTCCTTTGGCAAAAGTTCAAGACTTCACGATTCATCAGTGTTAGTCTAGTTTTAGTGGGAATATTCTTTTCAGAAATTCTGGTTCATAGGGTAGATCCAAAGTGTTTCTTCCTTGACCAGAAGGCAATGAGGAGTGGAACATATGTTATCTTTAATTTGCAATTTATTTATTTTTTCAAATATGAAGGTGGTCTTCCTATTTTTAATAAGTCATTAATTTGCTATTGAATGTTCTTGCAAAATATTTAAATTTTTGGTGGGATTTTGTTATGAATTTAAAAATTATCTTGCGCCCCTGATTCTATTCCTTCATTTGTGACTTGAAAAGGTTGGATTAAGGATAAAAAGGGGTTCCTAATATAACATTTTGTTTTAAGTTTTTGACTAGAAGGAAAGACATTTTCAAAGAAATGTAACTTTTGAAATGAAAGCTTTCGGTAATTTATAGTCAATTCGAAGTTTATCACCTGAAGCAGATTTTAAAGACTGGATGGTTTTATCAAAAATACTTGTGGGTATTAAACCTTCTCTCATGTAGTTTAAATCAACTATAGTATCAAAAAGGGCAGTAGTATTTAAAAGGGATAATACCATGAAAAATCTCAAACTGGTACACTTGTGACAAATTAACTATTTTTTTACTATGAAAAATCTCAAATTAGCAA
>JAGVVM010009350.1:0-17599 GCA_019149425.1 Psidium friedrichsthalianum
AACCCAGCCACTCCAGCATCTCTCTCCCTCTCCCCCCCCCCCGTCCACACAGCTGTTTGACTTCGACTCGAGGTCAGCTCTAAAAGACAGAGTCCCTCAAGTTTTATGCGAGAAGGTGGACAGAGAAAACCCATGTGGCAAATCTGCAGGTGCAAGAATCAAAGGTAACTTATTGCTGAGCCACCTAACACGAAGAGAAAACAACTGGACAATGGAGTTGGGGGTCATAGGAGGCCTTTCCCGTCTCCATTGAATGGCATTCACCCAACAAGATTTCATCCCCTCCTCGTCATCTAAATCATCTTCATCCTCGTTCTCGAAAAAGTCAAATGGGTTTTTAATGAGTTGCAATTCCTCAGGAGAAGCAGCAGCGTGAAAAAATCAGGAGGGAAAGCCCATTTCAGAGAGCGAGTTCGCAATAAAATCGGAGATGGAAAGCCCAATTCAGGGAGCAAGTCGCAACAAAATCCGAGATGGAAAGCCCAATCCAGGAAGCAATAGCGCATTGTGGAACGGTCTCGGCAGTTCTTCCGTTTCCAGAACGATATGCGCGAGAAGTTGGTTTCTATCGCTATCAACGTCCAGAATTTTCTTGTTAGTGAGGATCATGGAAAAGACCAGTTACCATTTGAGGGATGAGAGAGAGAGAGATGAGAGAGAGAGAGAGAGAGAGAGAGGGCAAAGCAAACTTTTGATTGAATTTTCATGCGTTCCTTCCTCGTCTATGATTATCTGATGACGAGTATGCTTTTGACTTTAGAAAGCACAGCTTCTGCATTGTAATGTCGCAAGGAAGTTTCTCAATATGCCTAACTTCTTCACTTTCGGCAGCAATGGAGATCAGCAGTCACTGCACAGTTTCCCAGGAGTTAATGAAAGTCAAAAGATAAGGACAGCATAACTTTGCAATAGTAAACACAAGTTGTGAGGAGTATCGGCTCCTGAGTCCGAAATGTACTGCTTTTAGAGTTCAGACACTAATGGCTGATGGAGAGTCACTGTTCCAGTTAAGCAGATAAAAAGATCGATATCGGAGTCAGACCGTTGCACAGACATTCAAACTGGAAATAGTTAAAAGCTCTCGAGACATGATGGCCGATTGCATTGAAAAGGCCACACAAATGAACTAATCATTTCCTTCAAAGTGAAGCTTGTGAAGAAAACTGCATTTCTGTTGGAAGCTGAGATTAGTTTTTTTTCCTACCCTGGAATCATATGCGCAATCTTGAGGCAGACCATCTTTCTTTCCCCAAGCTAGATTCAACTTGAACACTGGAAATCTCATGATCATAGTAAGCAGAGCGGGATTATGATTGCAGAACAACCTCTATGTCGAGACAACAAACAACGGAGTCCCGAATTCGTCGATGTCAACTCGGTTACACGACCAAGTCACTTCTCCGTCAAGCAATAGAACATGTAAAGCCGAGGGGAAGCATAGCTTGGCAACAAAACTGTGCAACAACAAGTTAATCGCAACGGAAGAAAGCCTCCCCACATCTTGATTCTTGAAGGAAAGAGAGAAGAAAGAGGATGTGATTAAGTTACTTTTAAGTGCAGACAAAAGCTTCCTTTTATTTTTTTGGGCACAGCTCAAGTTGATTGTGGATGACCCAGACCTTTAAACAAGTATGCAGTCAGTAGGATACCTGACAGGATTAGAGCCCAAAAGAAATTAGCCAAGAAGACTAGTATGATGCGGTTGAGCACTGACTGATGCTGATAAGCACATCATAACAAGCGTTTCACCACAATTTTTTTTTTTTTTGTCTAGTATAGGGGTCTTCTCACAATCACAAGGCAAGAAGAGTAAGTGGGAAGAAGACTACTTTTACGATGTGTGTCATGATTGATTTCTAAGGATGCCGAAGCAAAACTCCAAGCTCCCTGTCCTTCCTCATTGCATAGCGTTCAAACAATCGACACCAAATTCCATGCCGCTTCCAAATACCCGATACTAGCTTATCGTCCTGTTAGGGATTGGCGGGTCACATACCCGTATATACCCCAGGCCCTTCCATCTACAGGTTGAGTTTTTGTACGACGAAAAAAATGTTACAAGTAGATAAGAATAGGAGATGGCATTTATCTCCGCGAAATACTTCAGCAGAGTTGGAGCCACAAGGTACTCATGTTCCGAAATCCCCACGGGGGTGCAAATACCTGCACTTACCGTATCATCTTGTTAAGTCTGCTCTCTCAGCACACAGCAGAAAGTTAGAGATCCGACTTTCATATCAATTGGAAACTGGGTAAGAAGTGATCGACTCAGGACAAATAGCTCTCGCTTAGAATTTAGAAGAGCTGTCGGCAAACCATGCGAGATTTAGCTGGACCTAGCCAGACATAAGATGTGCACTCTAGAGGATACGACTCAGAAATCCTTTGAGCTCTGAATGTTTGGATAAGGGAGCTCATCAGGATGCACCGTTTCTGCTCACTCGGAGATTCTACAAACAAGTAGCATATAATTCCCCAACATCGTGACATAATCAGCACGAATACTGTTTATGTGAAATCTTAATGAACTGCATACAATGCAAACTTCTGTACTTCTGTTGCACTAGATCTTGCAGTGTCTTTTTGCCAGAGCGGCAGCTTAGACTTATAACAGGTGCTTGCTCTGGCACTTCACTTGTTTTGACACCACTACTAGATGTGGGAAGCATGCTGAACTTCAAATTTGACACCGATTGATCCGATGTTATGGATAATCAACCTCTGGAGTACTACTAGTGCCTGACAAATACATGAATAAAGCAATTGCTGCACAGGTCACACATTCGATGACTTCTTCATGTTCATTATGGTTGCTCCCAACACCACAAAGCCACCAAGCAGTGCATAGTCATCGACCCACTTCTCCTGGCAGACCTCACCTTCTTCCTCATTGATCTGTTCCTCTGTGACTTCACGACATAGTATGTCATCGCACCAAGCACCCCAGCCATAGTAACTCCGCCACCAGCTGTAACAAGGTCTGCAGCCCACGCGTGCTGCCTACAAACAAACTATGTAGGAGGCGGCCATAAGATCCAATGAAGCGCACACAGGAGCCAACCACATCAACTTCTCTCTGCTTCGTTTCACCCCTAACCAAAGTTATTTGGCCAAAGATGTAAACAGAGCAACGGTGTTGAAAATGAAGAATACTTTCAAAGAAAATGGTGGACACCACCACAGCCATCCCAATATCATCGTCTCCACCAGGAAACGTAAAATATAGCTGCAAAGGCAACTGTTGCAATAGCACGGCCACCACAGTCACAGAGTTGGTTGGCATGGTTGATCCCCTCTCTATGGAGCTTCCTAAGCTCTTTAGATATGTTATGAACATTTTTATTGCTTTCCTTGGTTTGCTCGAGCTGTGTGTGGACATCTTTCTTGATTTCGGTCACAGTTATCCTCAGTTCGTCTCTGGTTGGTTCAGCTCATTAGCTCTAATCGCACTCCGACGTCTAAGGCAATCTCTCTTGTCACGGAGGAATCTTCAATCATGGTTATTACCGGAAATGGAAGGTTACTATTGACGTTCTAGATTACACACACTTCATCAAACGCCATGAAAATACCACATGATCACTCATACACAAAACAAGAAATTACAAAAACTTATTCTAGGTTTAAGTTCTATCTCTTGGAACCTGAAATCTACCCGTCGAAATCAATTTCTCAATTTTTGGAACATAGAATCTACCCCTGCATACTTTGAAATCTAGAATCTATCCTGTTTTCACCAAATTTTTCGGCTCTATCCTAGAACCATGCTCACCCTTATCCAGTAAAAATGTTCACTTTTTATGTGACGATGACTTAGTCAAACATAGGTCGATACATGAAAATCGATAATTGCTCGTCATGAATGTTTGACAAAATCATTTTTGACAATTATAGCGGGCTCAACTTTTCTTAGTAATTTCACTGAGATAAATCTCAAGATACTCGTCAAGTATTAATTCCAAAAGCATCAATAAGGAGGACTCATCTCAGGACATCGCGGATGAGGTCACTACCTTTATAAGACAAGGGACATGTTTACTAGAAATACTAAAACTTGTCAAATTGGTGCAATCGAGTTCTTCCATTAACTCCATCTAATTCGACTAACGGAAAATGCTGACGTGGTTTTATTATTTTCTTTCTCCTCTGTGGCGCTGACATGGCTGAAACAGAAACATAAATCCAAAATGACGTGATTTTGGTCAAAATTTGATTTTTACATATAATATCAGTTACATTAAATTAAAATAAACTAAAAAAATTAAAAAAATCACATGTTATTGTGACTCACTTGAAATAGTTAGATAACCCATTTAAGACCCATTGAATTATTAAGTAGTTTATTTATGACCCACATCAATAAATATGTGTCGCAATATGGGTTGTAGATCCATTTATGACCCACATCAATACTAGTTTATTTGTAACCCCTGCTCGTAATTTGATCACGTGATAAATAAACGGGGGGACTTTCCGAGCTGTTGGGCTTCACGGCGTGCCTTGACTTCAGCCTGAGAAGTGAAAAAAAAAAAAAAAGATGGGGGTGAGCAATGAGCTCTTAACAAGCACAAACAAAAAATAAAAAGTTGCATTACGTTCCGCTCTAAAAGGGCCTCACATAAGGTCAAGAAAGATACCTTGTGCCATGTCCGAGCAATGAAGTAGTAACATGTCCGAGCAAAAATAACAAAACCCAGAAATGCACTGGGCTCTGGTCAGCCGCGGCCCGTCGAAAATCCGCCACGTCATCCTTCCAAGGCAATCTCTCGACGAGGAGTCACACGATGCAAGAGCCGCGCAGGAGGAGGCCCACCCAAAGTCACGCTTGATTGGAAACCATTTCCATCGTCAGTGTTCTTGCAGAATGCCAAACAGGACATCATGGTTACCTAAATGCAATGGCTGGGAGTTTCCTGAAGAAGGACAGCAGAAAGGTGAGAGCTTTCACGTGTTCAGACTCGTTACTGTTGAATGAACAAATCAGTGAAATGCGAAGTAATGTGTTGAACTTTCTTACGGATACTGCGGACTTTTGAGACAGATGGAGGAGCAAGATCGTCCAAGTTGACATTTCTATGAGATTACTATAGCGATGATTCTTGCTAGAATGAAGTACTCTCTCCTGTAAGCAAGGGACGACCCACAGCATATTGCCTCAGAAACAAAATTCCACACTCTTAAGTTTTGGAGAATCACCCAGCCTTCTAAGCAAATAGAGAGAAATCTATATGAAAGGAGAAAAATGATTCTCATAAGTACCGCTCTGTCAAAGGTATAGCTCATATTAAAGTTAATCGAACATTCAACTAACATGTAACTGACTTGTTTAGTAGCTCTATGGCTCCCAACAGTATATTTCTATGCAATAATAGTGTAGCATAACCAACCTATCAAATCCAGTTCCACATCAATTGCTGAAGAAAGTGTACCTGCATGTAATTGGTAGGGTGTTAAAGAGGATCTACTTGCCGCACTAGAGTCTTGGCCAACAACAAGAACAACCATTTTGGGTTTGGAAACTCTCCAGAGTCTCCACAGCTGGCACAACCAGCTCAGTCATGGCATACTAGTATCCCGTCACCGGTTCCATTTGGCAACGGAATGTTCATGTTATACCCATATCCTTCACCTTCATCGACCTCATTGACAAATCCACTTTGTGGATGAGATGGACCCCACGACCCTGATTAGTGGAGAGAGATGTTAGAACGTCATTGATTGCTAAAACTCCTCTGCTGTTCCATTTCCATAATGCACATCTATATCAACCACGGCAACCCTTTTGCACCTGGAGTCCAATGCCAATCGAACTGCTAGATCGGCATTGTTTAGGAAGCAATACCCATCGCTTGAGAAGGCAAGCATGGTGACCAGGCGGCCTCACTAGTGCATATGCAATCTTCCCCTTACCATTGAGTATGTGCTTCATAGCAGACACAAGTGTTACTGGCAGTGAGAAGCGCGGTGTCCCATGACACAGGGTTCATGGAAAGTTCCGAGCAAGGAACTTTCCCTCCATTTTGTCGGCATCCACCAGTTCTTTTTGTTATTCTGAAGGTCAAAGATAAAAGAAGCAAGTCTCTGCTTACCACAGAGCTTCAACTTCTCATACATCCACGAGGGCCCTCTGTTCATGCGATCATAGCGTCCGATTCTAAGCTTGGCCACGTAGACGCTGTAGTCACTCTCTGCGTGCTCCTTCTAATAGGCACTTCTGGTCAGTTATCAGTATTCTCTGCCTGTGTGTGTTTCTGTGGGAACTATTTTTCATCGTTAGTGTTCTTGCAGAGTGCGAAACAGGACATCAAGTGTACTTCAATGGAATGTGTGCGAACCTCCGAGAAGGACAGCAGAAGGTGAGAGCTTTCACGTGTTCAGGGTTTGTTAAAGTTGAATGAACAAATCAGTAAAATGCAAAGTGCAGATACTGCGGACTTTTGAGACAGAAGAAAGAAGCAAGATCGCCATGGAGAGTTGAGGGGTCCCTTCGGGCCCTGATCCAATGCACCACCATAAGGGCAGTCCTCTGAGGCCACAGACTCCATGAATAACCTCAGCTAGTTCCTTGTATCAGCAGCACTTTCTTGGACTCTGTACTTTTGAGATACTGAGGAATCTGTTAGCTAATGCTAAAATATAGCCTTAGCATCAAATTGGTAAAAGAGAGTTTAGCGAAGGTAACTTCTCTGTATGGCCGAGAAGATGAAGAAGTTAGTGTATTATGGGTCATCTGTGGTTCCTTGTGTTTTACCTAGTTTGGGAAAGCATGAACGTGTGCTGATGTTAGCTCAAAATTTTGTTAAATTGTTTGCAAATGGGTACATGCTGTATATTTGGGAGTTAACCCTCTTCAGTGAAATCAGGGAAAAAGGATGATGTAAGTGTGTGAGTTCTGCAATAACTAACCTTGAGCTGTTACAGAGAGAAGATAAGGAGAGAGATGCGACATTAATGATAAAAAGATAGTGATAGGCCGTATCAATGACTGAAAGGCCTCATTTCAAACAGAGAAAATCAACAGATAATTTACCCAAGTAAAATTGACCTTTGCTTCTGGTTTACTTTTGGAAAAATTTGCTAACCGGTACTCATTCCTGATTGAAAATCTTAACTTGATGAGTGAAACTTGGGAACAAACTGAGACTTGTCCTCTAAGCTAGGATTCATTTATGGTGTTCCAGCCAATAAGCCACCATCCTTATCAGACACAAGGCTTTAATCATCCAAGTAGCCAATGTTATCAAATGACGGAACTGAGGAGGACAGTTATTGTCACTGACATTGTCAAATCTCGAACAATTTTCTTGTTCCTTCCCGCTACATATGGATTTGTGCATGTTTGCAATACTTCAATTCTACTTCAGTACGCAAGCAAATTGAGGAGAAGAACGCTACTCTATTGATTTAAAGCAAGATTTAATGAAGTGAGAAATAGATTGGCGTACGGTCTATTTTAGAACGGAGTGGAGGAAAGCTATTCACATTGTAGAGGGGGGGATTTTCTATGTTCCAGATTGCCCTATTTAGTTCTTATTTATTTATTTATTTTTTGTGGTATCAATGTCTTTGCTTTTATTTTAGTATATTTTATGTTTTTTGCTTTGGGTTCATCGACCGCCGACCCTAACTGGTCTGGGATAAAGGAAATGTTGATGTTGATGCATACAACAATCAAAGATAAAAATCTGGTCTCCGACAGTTAAAGAAACATTTATCAATCGTTCTCATATAATGCTTTTGAAATGATCGGAGGTGCATACCACACTTTCATTTCAGATGACAAAAGATCCAGCACTCGGTATATGCACTCTGTCTCAGGATGTGATTTATCGCCAGCCACGAACTCATGATTGTTACAACCAATCTCGATTGAGCTAAATCCTGGTGTCTTGTGGATACCAAGTGTCTTCATTTTCCTCCTGATCTTATTCGCACCATCCCAGCTTCTATCGGCTGCATATATATTCGCGAGGAGCACATAATTCGAGTCAGAATCAGGGTCTGGATCGACTACATACTTTGCCAACCTTTCAGCTAACTTGACATCCTCGTGAGTCCTGCAAGCAGCCAACAAAGATCCCAACACAATGTCGTTTGGTTTCATGGGCATGTTTTCTATGACATTTAGTGCATCCTCCAACCTGCCTGCTCGACTATAGAGATCCACCAAGCAACCATAGTGCTCAATTCTCGGCTCTATTCTGTGAACATTCTTCATGCTATGAAAGTACCGGAGTCCTCCATCAACTAAACCAGCATGACTACAAGCAGTGATTGCTCCGGTAAAGCTAACTCCATCTGGCTGGAATCCTTCCTCTTGCATCCTATTGAAAAACTCAAGAGCCATCTCAGCGTGCCCATTGGCTGCGAACGCTGCAATTATAGTGTTCCATGACACGAGAGTTCTCTGTGGCATTTTCTCAAATATAAGGTGAGCATACTCAATACACCCGCACCTGGAGTACATGTCCATTAAGGAATTGCATACCCTTACATTGTCCTTGAAGTCTTGCTTCATGACAAACCTATGAATCCAAAAGCCCAATCCAAGCGTCGCCAAGTTGGAGCACGCGGATATTGCGCCTATAATTGTGACGAAATCAGGCTGCACCCCAGACAGTTGCATCTCGCGAAACAACTCCAACGCTTTCTCAAAATGACCAGTCTTGACAAACCCATTAATCAACACTGTCCACGTTACAGCATCTCTGTGGGGCATTTTGTCGAACAGGTCTATCGCCTCCCGCATCTCACCCTTCTTCACATAACCATCGATCATAGTATTCCAGCTAACAGAATTTTTCACCCCCATCCCATCAAAAACCATTCTGGCCAACTCCACTCGATCCAGCTTCGCGTACATGTTAAGGACAGCCGTGGCCACCATCACATTTTCCGCCACCAATCCCAGCTTCCGAGCATAACCGTGAAGCGAAGCTCCGAGGAACTCGCTTCCTGACGGGAAACCGGCGCAACCCGAGAGAAGCGTGACGATCGTGATGTGGTTGGGCTGCACCCCAGACCGCATCATATCAGAAAGACTCCGACTGCTTCGGCCAACTGGCCATTTCGAGTGCAGCGGGCGATGGAAGAAGTCCATAAGACGGTGGGGTCAAGGGAGTGAGCGGGCTTGACGAAGGAGAGGCTGTGTCTAGTGGCGGCCTGCGTTAGCTTCGGAGGCTGTGGCGGTTGATGGAGGTTAGTGGAAGTGGCGGCGGTGGGGAGAGCAGGAAGGCTCATTGCAAAGTTCAAATTACCGTTACAAGAACAGGCTCCATTTGGCTCTTAACCTTAGAGACTGATTTTAAGGAGATATATCTTGTCTTTTTCAATTTTTCCTTTTCCTTTCTCCAATTTTTGTGTGATTGATTTTTAAAAAAATTGTATCAAATTAAGACATATCTTAACAAAAATTCTTACATCTAATGAAATGAATGCACACTTAGGACTATGATTAATTTATATTTTTATAATGAAATGTAATTTTTTCGTTCACTTTAATTTTCTCTGAAATAGATAGTCTAATTTCCTATACTCATATTCATCATGAAAAACAAATTTTAATGCTCACAGAGTTGTAGGTAAATTTTTTTTGCTCACACAAAGCTAATTTTGCTTAAGAAGAAGCTAATCTAGATAGATACTAGGGGTAAGCAAGACAGACCATCCAAACCAGCTAGTTTGGTCCGGTTCCTAAAGGTGTCAGTCTAGTTCTCACTTTCACAAAATCAGAATTGGTGATTTTCGGTTCTAGGGAGGAATCGAATTGCCCAAACCGGACCGATAATTTTTCCATTTACAAACCACGTGCTTCTTAATAAGATTATCCCTTGCGGTCTCACATATCTCAACAATTCGAAGAATGGAACTCTGGAGCACCATTGCTCCTTTTTCCCATCCCCAACTTTTATTGCAGTGCGTACAAACTGCAAGAATTGGCCCGGAGTGATTTTGAACCGACATTGCCAAAGGATGACTAGAAATCTGGAATCCAAATGATCGAGCCAGCTAAGATGAAAGATATGGAGCTTAGTCAAATATACGACCATTTCAAACATTTATCCTTCATTGTATTACACAAACTTACCATATGTATTACTAATGGATCGCCCGAGAACCGGATCGGACTGGTTCCCAGTCCTAGAAAATGGGAATCGGTCCTTCTGGTCCAATTTCCGATTCCTAGATGGGAACGGACTAGGCCAGGAACTGATCACCTCTAATAAGTATTGTGCATACTTTGCTAAAAAAGAAAACTTACACAGGTTGTATACGGACCAAGATATATTTAACATCATCTCAGTTGCTTAATCTCTGTCAACGAATGCTCGATACACTAATAGAGCATTATCGACTAATAAAAGCATTAACAAGGAGCAAATAGAAATGAATCCATGATTTACATCAAAGAAATTATCTTGTTTATAATCTATCTCATTTGCAAAGAGCAAGTTCCTCTTCCCATTCACATAAACGAAGGAAGTAGCTGCCAGCAAAATGAAGCATATGGCTCTTAGCCCTGGTCTACAAGTAGGTTGAAAAAACAGGAGTATCATTCAACACCATACAACATTTTCCTGATGCTGATAAATATTAAGACAAGATCATGGCGAGAATGCGAATGCAAATTGCGGCGAAAAACCGTCGGGAAAAACATTGAATGGCTCTGCCAGTTCTTCAAACCTTTCCACCTTGTGCAGATGCTGCAACAGGGGAGGCTTAATGACATAACTTGGACACAATAACAACGTAAAAAAAGCATATTTGTAACGAATCGAGTCGATGCGACACGAGGAACCATTCTCAGAAGATGGAATTTAGCCGTAAGCAGCCGGTAACCAAGACCATATATGGTAAGAGAACAGATAAAAAGCCCATTATTTACAGCAATCAAACCACCTCGTTCATCGCCCGTCAGCTGAAGTGAAGGACTCGGCAAACCCAGCGGGCTTAGCAGGGATGCTTCCCAAGCTGTCCCCGAGAGTTCCGATGCTCGACCCTTTGCTTTCCGCTTCCTGCCACACCTTCAACAACTCGGGAAGCGGCACATTGTAATCGATTCCCGAAGAGTCCTCCAGCTCGTCGCTCATCGGCTTCCACCGGTTGACTAGCGGGACCAGCACGTTGACCACGTGGCTCATGTCGGGCCGATGGTGAGGTTCTCTAGCAGTGCAATGTCCGGCAAGTTCGGCCACTATGGAGATGCTCTCGAGAGCTTCTTCGGTTTCCTTAGCTGCTGGGTCAAGGGCTGCTACGAACTTCTCTTTGATCGATCTGATTCGCCAGAACCACTCTGCCAGATACCTGCTTTCCTCCGAGCGCTCCTCGTCGAGTGCTGTAAGTCCCGTCAGAAGCTCCATTAGTACCACGCCGTAGCTGTAGACATCGACTTTTGTTGTGACCTTTCCCATAACTGAAATCAAAAAGAAATTAAGAGTAAGCTCGTTTGTAAACAGCGTGCACCCATTAGATGATTTTACATCAATCAAATTGATCAACTTTGTAGCTGAGATTGTCATGAAATGATTTCACATTAATTCAAGTGAACACGTTTCTCTGAGGCTATGTAAACAAGAGTGAGAGTTCAAGTGATAGTTCCCTACCAGCATATTCAGGAGCGAGATAACCAAAAGTCCCAGCGAGCTGTGTTGCAAAAGACCTCTCTCCATCAGGAGCGAGTTTAACCAATCCGAAATCCGAGACCTTCGCTCGGAGGTCATCGCCTAGAAGAATATTCGAAGACTTCAGATCTCTGTGTATGAACGTGTGCTGAGCCAGGCTGTGCAGATACTCTATCCCTCGGGCCACATCCAAAGCAATTATAAATCTATTCCTCCATGTAAGAGGCTCCAGTTGGTTTGCCTTCCACTGAAAAAGATGCCGACTAAGAGCTCCCTGCGGCATGTACTCGTACACTAGAAGCCTCTCGCTTCCTTCGATAGAGTAACCCAAAAGAGACACCAAATGCCGGTGCCGAAGTTTAGATAGCACGGCGATCTCGGATTGGAACTCGTCCAATGCTTTACTGCAGATTAGATTTGATTCCATCCTCTTGACAGCAATTTTGGTCCCATCACATAGCTCACCCTTATAAACCGTCCCGAAGCCACCTCGTCCAAGTTCGTTTTCAGGTGCAAAATTCTTTGTCACATGCGCAGGTCTTGGACAGTCATGCAGAGATTTCCAACCTCGATTGAACGCGAATTTTCCGTTCCATTACTGAGTGTGCTCAAGGAGCTGGTCCCGGAATGAGTAAACAAACTTGTCTTGGTATTGTTAGAAAATTTAATCTTGACTTTAGTCTCTGGACCTGATGTTTCTCTAGGATGAATGACAGTGGGACTCGGAGCCTCGGATACATCTTTCCTTTTCTTGCAGATGTAGAGAATAATCATGAGGAGGACAAACGGAGGAGTAGAGTGGGAACCAACAAAAGGATTTTGTATCTTTTGGTTCTTTTGGTCGAGATTTTGCTCGACTAGAGTTTGACCGGGCAACTGTGGAAGGTGAGATCTCAGGTTTCGGTGGAGATGGCGAGTTTTCTGGCAATGGACTGCTACTGCGAGGCGGTGACGCAGTGGGCATGGTGTTATTGCGGACCAGGAGAGGGTTTCGATCAATGATGACCTTCACGCTATCGCGGAACATGGGCAATGGTGGATCAAGATTGTTCCCGCTCAAGTCCAGCAACCTCAAAGACTTCAACTCAGTAAAGTTTTCAGGGACTCTGCCATGTATGTTGTTGTCTCCGAGCCTAATTTCAAGCAACGAATCTAAGTATGCAAGGGAAGCACTCAGAGTGCCGTTGAGGTTATGCTCGGCAAATTCAAAATGGAAGCTTTCGACTTCGAATCGCAGCTTAATCCGAACCACGGCCCTTCACATGGACTATTCCCGGACCACCGAGTAACAAGGTTCTCAGGATAATTGACACCGCCAAGAAAATCTAAGAGTCCATTAACTTCAGGGGCACATTGCATCCCAGGTTCGGGTAGACAAAAGAAATTGGAATCATAAGTAACATTGCGTACCTTAAATTTTGGGATCGGACCCATGAACAGATTGTTGTTCAAGTCAAGCTTCTCCAGCTCCATAATGGCCAAGCTTTCGGGAATTAGACCACAAGTTTGTTCCTATTGAGATTGAGGTCCTTCAGAGAAGTCAGAGCTCCGATGTTCTCTGGAACCATGCCAGAGAACTGGTTTCCGTGAAGCCACAACTGCGTGAGCGACGTCATCGAAGCAATCACATCTATGTGACCGCCAATTCCGCCACCATTTTGGTCGTTCAACCACAAAATCTGCAGCATAGATTGACCGAAACTCCCAGGAAGCTCACCAGAAAAACTGTTATACGAAAGCTTCAGCACCGTTAGGGACGGCATCGCCCCTAAGAACTCCGGCACCGGGCCAACCAAGTTGCAATTCATCAGGGAGAGATTCGTCAACTGAACGGATTTCGCCAATTCGACCGGCACAGACCATCCGGAGGTCTTATTTAAGGGGTTATAATCCAAGGCCAAAACCTGCAAACTGGTCAGGCCATCAAAAAAATCTGGGGGGATCGCCTCGAAGCTGTTGTAATCCAAATAAGCATACTGCAGCTCCGTCAATCCGCTAAAACTGGGCAATGCCCCAGAGAAATTGTTCCTTTGGAGGCCTAAGTTGGAGAGCATTGAGAGCTGATTGAAACTTGGAGGCAATTCGCCTCTCAGACCCAATCCTTTGGCCTGAACTTGGGTGACTCTTTCACCAGAACAGTAGACATAAGGCCATTTGGGAGGGCCACAAGGGTCATCCCCATCAATTGGCCACTCAAGGAGCTCTGGATTCTCCAACCCTTTTCTGAAATCATTGAGGACTTTGAGGTCACTGGGGTCAGTGACGCCACAAGCCAGTGTAATCAGGCTCAAATGCAAGGCAATGCACAGGTTTCTCCTAATATCAACCATCATCGCCGGCTAAAGAAAATCGTCAAGAACCCAACAGAGACGGCATAACCACAATGCAACTTCCAAAAGCACAGATGGGCTGAGACAGAACCCCCCAGAAAGAAAAAGAAAGAGGAAAAGAAGGAAGAAAACGAGGAAGATGTTCCGAAGACGAGGAAGCACCCTATGTAACAAAAAGCGGACAGTTTTCTCGGGAAAATGTCTGAGAATCTGACTGTAATAAAAGAAACCAGATCAAAAACAAAAACAAAAGAAATGGGGTGTCCAAACAGTCGCTCAAGATCAATCTTTTCGCTTTGGAAGATTTTATCCATTTCTTGACACCTAACCACCCCCCCATCTCTTTCCCCAGGTCAAACGGTAACAGTCCCCCATGACTGACTCTCTCTCTCTCTCTCTCGTCCTCTCAAATTTCGAATTTTTACTTTGTTTTTTTTTTTTTGGTCAGAGAATTTTTACTTTGTTCACATGGAAGAATTACTACCCCTTTTTCACGTAAAGCTTCGATTAGCAGACCTGTGACCGACAGTGATGATGGGAAGCAATCGTATGGTTGGGAAGCATGAGAGAGGACATGTTCTTCTCTCAAGGCGGAGAGTCCTAGTGGGGCGCACCTTGAAAAAAATGTAATCTTGGCACGAGATCAATTAATTTTTCCGAGGGGTCCCGACCAAAATATTGAATGGCAAGGAAGCTCTGATGTCGGCTAATCAAGGGAGATTGGGGATTCTCCGCTGATTACGGTGGTGGGCGGTCCATAACACGCGGGGAAAATTTCATGCTTTTGCACATAAACTTAGAAAGTTTCCATCTTTACAAAGCTCACTTCATCAACACCAGATCGAACCGAGCTGTTTCCTCGCCATTAACATACTTATTGAACGGGCCAATCAATTTTGTCGGATCGATATGTAGATGAAGGCGAGCACGAGCATGAACACGATGGATTCCCGGACTTGTTCGATCCATCTCACGGGGCTAAGAAGAGCCAGAGTAAACATTCGGACTGCACGTTAATCATCAGTTCCTCGGTGTAAACCTACCTATCGACACTCGCATTAGCTTCTGTATGTGATGACCAAAGATCCGAAAAAAACCCACAACGCATGATGAATTATTGTCGTTCCTGTGCAGTTGTGATGTCCACTTCAGTCTCGAAGCTCCACAAAGTTTGGACCAATCGCCGGGAACAAAACACCAGTCACTGTTTCAACTCCAATGCCATGTGTGGACCCGCCCCCACCAATCCAGCTCAACCTAAGGCTATGTTTCGTTCGGTCATCTTTCCTGGTCTTTGTGAAAAGAAACAGTCGGCATTCAGTTTCGTTAACCACCCGATAGCAACCTCCAAAAAGTTGAACCAGAGAGGGAACGGAAACATGTCGTGGTAACATTCACGTTCTGCTCTCGAAAGGCTTGGCAGAAAAATCAACACAGAGAGAGAGAGAGAGAGAGAGATTGAAGTGCAACATCATATCGATGCTCTAGTAAGACTGTTCGAATGCAAAGTGGCGAAGATATCTTTTTTGCTTGTAGTATGTTTAAAGGAATCTTTTAAATCAAAAAAAAGACCAAACAGATTATTTATTGTGTGTCATTTACCTTTAAATAATGCATAGCCAAAAAAACTATACTACTGGAAGACTGATCGCAATTTGTTTTTCTTTCTCAAACAAAATATCCTTCAACTTTGATTTTTACTATTATTTGTTAAACTTTCTAATGAAATTACTTTTCTTTTTAAACAATTATCATAATCTAGTTAAAAGAAAAAAAAAAGATTCATCGAAAGGCCTCTAGTAATCTAGTCGCTCTAAAAAACGAGAGATAAAGAAGATAGCTTGTTGTCTGTGTTGAACAATGAGTAATATATAGAGTATATAGTGAGCAAAAAATCACAAAAACCGACAAATGCATAAAACGTTAAGTCTGAGATCGTGTGTATTTCACCACTTTCGCTACAATATGCATAGGCCAAAAAACCAGTGATACTACTGGAAGACAATGATCTAACAATGTTTCTGCTGGAAGGTATGCACCCATTCCCACCATGTTCTTCCTCACTTTTCTCAATTACATAATTCATCCTAACACTTGGATTTTCGCCCGATTAGTGCGCTTTCCTCCCCAAGTCATTCTTCATCACACCACAATCCAAACGAGGAATTGACATAAGATTGTCGATACAATTCCGTTGTTAATAGAAAAAAAAAAGTACCACTGGATTATCAAGGTCCTGAAATGCTGTAATAGTATACAACCTCGATTCACAAATCTAACCCAGAAAAGAAAATCTAGAAATCACTACTTTCTTCATATTAGCATCTAGTTCTATCTCAAATGAATCCTACAAAATAAAATATTCAAACTATTTTGGAACATTGCACCGAGAAAGTGAAGTGTATAGTGCAACATCTCCGTATCAATGTTCCTTGAAAAAAGGTACCTTATCTACAAGGTACCTTTTGATTGGTCAACCACCTTCACGGGAAAAGCCTCATCTTCTGGGTAATAAGCGATTGGATAACTAACAATGGATCTGGAAGATCAAGAATGCCTACCAACGTGGCGTGGAGGCAATAAGCGAGTAGGTAACATGTATCAACACCTTCCTGGACAATGAGAATGCGGCCTCCACTGTGCCTATCCGCGAGGCTGCGAACTGTTCGACCAATCGCACCGATATACCATCCATTGTCAAGCACTGCCTTCCATTTGGATCGAACTACAGTGGCAAAGATGACAATCATCACGTAAAACATTCTGGTGAAACAAAGACAAGTAAAAGATACCGTATAGACAAAAGTCCTTTTGGATCTATAGCCAAATATCTCAGTTTGTGTAGCTATCCACATAAAACTTATTCAAGAAAAGATTCTGTATTTTTCAACTTCGGCTCATAGGGATGAACTGTCAATATGCACATCCTACTCCTTATTTTTGTACTTCACAATTGTGGATTGTGGGTCTAGTGAAAACATGAGGTGAACAATGGCTCTTAACAATCACAGACAAAAAATGTCACGAAGTTCGGCAATTGTATGCACCAATACATCCATAGTTTTCTGGACAATGTAGCTTGCATTGAGGATCTAAAGATGCTGTAAAGTTAATTGCCTTATTGTGCAGAGGATATTTAATATAAGCACCTTAAGCTCCACCCGGCTGAAAGAGCTAAACAAAAAAAAATCCCATCTCACACCATAAATAGGTCAACTCCAGGAGATACGCTTGAAATCGATTAAGTCCGCATTCACGGAGTAAAGGACCACATAGACCATATCCCAAATCACACAAGATCAGGCGGCACCTTTATCACTAACAGCATTAGTTCCACATGCGTTCCAACTAAGTAGTCTCAGATGAAAACACATCTGCATTCATTACGCATATAAAAAATACGGATCTAATCCTCCTTTGTTTATAACACGCTCATCCACCTTAGTAAAATATTACAGCCACGCCAAAGATGACAGTACTATCGCAGACATTGATACTTCCCATATACCCTGATTCACCGCTGAGTATCCGCACCAGTAAATCATTACCGTAATTAATTATCTATCAACCCACATCATTCCCCCAAATCAAAACCCACTACCAACAGTCTTCTGTATTACACCTCATCTATCTTCATGCCTTGATAAA